>PVJX010011795.1:0-52432 GCA_004027295.1 Dolichotis patagonum | reverse complement strand
AGGGACTTAGTGACTGGATGGCAACTGTCTGGTAGAAAAGGCAGGTGCAGGCCCAGAGCAGATGTTCCTGCTACAGTGGTGGCATTGTTGATACATACTTAGATCTGCTTCAGTTAGAGTACAAACTGTGTCTCCCATATATTCATAGGTTGAATATATTCACACATTCAGAGGTCTTAATCCCTAGCACCTGAGTAAGCAACGGTACCTTTCCTATCCTACCTAAAATGAAGTCACTAGTGTGGATCCTAATCTAACGTGAGTAGTGTCTTTATGAACAAGGGAAATTTGAGGAATCTTGATACTGTTTTCTATAACGGCTCCTTAACTTACATTTCCACCAACAATATGTAAGGTCTCCTTTGCTCTACATCCTCATCAACACATAAGAGAAGGTTTCGAGTGCTATCACCATAAAGAAGGACGAACGTTTAAGGGGATGGATACGCTACCTACCCGGATGTGATCACACACAATGTATCAGAACATCACACTGTACCCCATAAATATGTACAGTTATTATGTCAATCAAAATGGGGGTTGGGGTGGAGACAGACAGACACAGAGAGAACACCAGTGAAGGTGAAGCCGGCAGCAGCACTGTCCAATGAGGCCCAGCTTCTCTGAAGGACCCCAGATTGTGACAAGCCCAGCTATGCTCTCTGAAGTTCCCCCCGGACACTCAGGCCCTTTCCGGGGGGGGTGTCTCCTGTATAACAGGCCAACTGTGCCCACCTCATGGGACATCCTGAATGAGAAGCCCAGTCCTCCCTCAGTGTTCCTCTCTTACAAGGGATGAGCTCTAGGTCATACTTATAAAAAAGCCAAGCCTCAGAAAATGACACCTAGTGAAAGAAACAAAACAAAACAAAAAAAACCCCCGAAAGAGTAATAAGATTCAAAATGTACAATAGATATTGTGAGAACGAAAGGGAAACAAACTGCTCAAAAGGAAAAAACAACTGGGATGGGGAAAGGAGAGAAGGAAGGAGGGAAAAATTATATGAACATAGATATACATATATTATGTATATATACACAAGATAGATGGCTATACTACTGACTCCTGTTGGTTAATCCAAAAGAACAGTTTGTACTTTCATTGTTTGATCATTTTTTTGTGTGTCTAAATTATGTAACCTAAACAACTACTTCTAAGATAACAAAATGGAATATGTTATTTAGTTTTAATTTTCTACTTTTTTTTTTGAAATTCTGTATCATTCCTACCCTTTTTTCTGTTTTGCTTTTTAAAATAAAAAAAGAAAATGACACATGGTATTTTTTATACAGAAAACTTTGTAAAACATTACCTCTTCTTCCTAGGTACACATCACATATGTACATTGAAGCAGAAAAACATCTGGAAAGATCACATCAAAACAACAGTAGTTGCTTCTGGGAAGTAATCCAGGGTTTGAAAGCCACAGTCAAAGGTAGCTTTGGTCTCCCCCTTTTTTTTTTTTTGTACTAGGGATTGAACTCACAACTGCATGCTTGCAAGGCAGGCGCTTATGCCGCTGAGCTAAATCCCCGGCCCTGGTCTCCCCTATTGTGTCATATCTTTCTTCTCTTTTTCTTTTAAAAAGGTGATTATGTTGGTGAATTGTTTTTGTATTTAAAAGTTAACTTTGAAGAAGAAAATTGTAAAAAAGAGTATAGTATGATCCAGTTTTGCAAAAAAAAAAAAATAGTATAGCTACAACTATATATGTATATATGGAAAATACGTTGAATTGTTAAAAGTTGATACCTCTTCATAGGCTAATGATGGGTGAGGTTATAAGAGATGTGTGCTACAGTCTGAATGTTGGTGCTTTTCAAAATCTACACCCTGAAACCTAATCCCCAATGTGAGAGTGCTTGGAGATGGGGCCTTTGGAAGTCTTCTCTCAGGATTAGCATTGGTACCTGTATAAAAAAAGGCTTCAGATAACACCTTTGACCCCTCCACCAAATCAAGATGCAGGGAGAAAGTGCCATCCCTGAAGCAGGAGGCAGGACCTCAGCAGACATGGGTTTTGCCAGAACCTTTTTCTTAGACTTCTATCTTCCGGAATGAAGAAAGATTTCCGGAAAGAAGCAGATTTCATTGTTTGTAAGTCACCTAGTTTATGATGTTTTCTTATAGCAGACTAACACAAAATGTGTTCACAGAAAGATCTGTAATATTTTGTCTTTTTAAAAAATAAGTATGTACTAATACTAGATACTACCTATAAATGTGGGAGAAAGTCCGAGGAAGAATTTGGGAAATGCATTAGAACAAACGGTTCAGTCCCTTACACTTAGGTAGGCATCCAAGGGAGACACTAGGTTTACACAGGGCTGCTCTAGTGTACAGCCGCACAGGTTGGGCACAATCTCCACAGCTGCAGAGGAGGAGCCCGAGTCAGAGTGGAGGGGGCCTTTCCAGGGACAGGGCACCAGGAGGAGTGTGGATTTGTCACAGGGTTTCCCCTCAGGAAGTGTGGCCTCTGTGAGTGTGGCTGGGTCTCATACAGGAAAAGGTTTGTGGGCATCAGGACTGTCGCCTGAATCCTCCATTCTGTACTAGGTAGAGCGTTATGTCAGTCATTGGGTCTGACCCTCAGCGGCAATTCAGCATCTCAAGTCCACGGGTGGGTGGCTGGCTGGACAGCCCAGAGGCCCTGAGCAGGAGCCCTGAGGAGGAGCCGATGGGCAGCCTGTCTAAGAAAAGCTGCTAGTTGTCGGGTCTGGACATTTGTGGGGCCTCAGAAGGTGCCGCAGGAAAGTGCGGAAGTACTGAAGCTGTCAAGCCTGGTTAGGTAGTCTGAGGGCCAGAGAGATGCCACCCACCTGAAGCCTTCACCGAAACCTGTGCATTGTCTTTCACCCCTTCATGGCTCTCTAACCCATGGGAAGACGGGTAGCTGTGGGTAAGAAAGGGAGTGGACAGAGCAGTGCTCCTGTCCTTACCCTGGTACTCCAGCTTGAATCCTGGTCGGTTCTGGGAGTGGTCACTGTGGAAATACACGGTGGTCTCGTGGGAGGTGGAGAGCAGGGAGCTCGGCAACTCACTTCCGCTAAACCTGCCCATCATGCGGCTGGTCTCGTAGGGGCCATTCCGAATTTCTATGAAGTCATGATTGGGCTCGGTGGAGAAGTTCAGAAACTGGATGTGAGCTCCTGGAAAAAAGATAGAGGCAGACAATGCCCAAAAGCCACACAGTCCTGCTGCAAGGACATTCCCTCAGGAGAGCAGCGCCCGCCAGACCCCAGTGTCCTTGCCACTCTCTTCCTGCCCACCCAACCAGGGCTCCTAAGACATGCTCTGAAAGTTGCCAGACCAGTGCCTTCTCCCTTCCAGCAGGTCGTTCATTTAAGAGTAAAGGTATCAATCATCTCAAGCTCTATCTTGATTTTATTTGATTTGATTGAAAGCAAAACTGAGAGTTAACATTTGGTTTAATTTGACTTATGTGTCTACAATATTCATGGAAAGATAATTTCACTAGAATAAGCTTTTTTTTTTCTTAAAAATAACAACTGTCATACTTATTCAAAAGACCTGACCTTTAATACTGGTGTTTTCTAGAATTCCTAAGATGAATCATAAATACAAGGGTTAGAAGTATACATTATCCATCTGTTCCATGGAGAAGCAAAGTAAATGTACACTTTGGGATCTTAGTGGGTTAATCAGAATCTCCCAGTAACACGACAGGCTAAATGGATCCAATTAAGCTCTTAATGTACATATTTATACACATTACTTTGGTGCCTTGGTTCATGAACTTGATTCTTTCCATAATTCTGGTCGGAAAACAAATTGGATGAGAACTAAATCAAATTCAATGGTTAGGTTCAATGTTTGCCGTATGGGGAGATATGGTACAGTTCTTGATCTGTAGCAGTTTGGTTTGCGAACAGAATTGCAGAGAGAACTGAATTTGTGAACTGAGATAACCACTGTATACATGCAGGGAGGAACATTAATATTTGTTTACTGATAAGATTTTTCAAAGTAGTATTAAAATGCAACAGAAGAAATCTATTTAGTGAGCATAGGACAATGCCCAAAATATACTGTTGACCATGAAAGTCAGATTGCAAAATTGTATGTACAATACAATTCTGCTTGATTAAAAGACTTAGAAGAATATTCATTCAGTACTCATGTTAACTGACCACTTGCCACACATTAGCACCATGCTAGGCATTGCACAGGGTAAGATCAGAAGGTCTCTGTCTTCACGAGTGTCACAGTCTAAGAGTGGCAGACTAAGCACTACTGATTATCTCTGCACAATGGAATTACAGATGGAGTTTGATTTTTTAAAGAATATGCTCATCTGTACTTTCTAATTTGCTTAGAATGTGTACCTCTGTGTAACTGCCTTTGGATCTGTGTACCTGACTGCACAGCAAATAAAGACCTGGCATGCAATGATGAAGACCCTTTGTCTCGTGCCTCTCCTATCCCCTCCTTTCCCTCACAGAAGCAGTTGCCATCACGAATCTGGAAGATGGTTTTCCAGTTCGACTTTAGATTCTTAAATGAACGTCTGAGCTTATGTTTTTAAATATTGACATAAATGATATTATGTCATACTTACTGCTGTTAAACTTCTTTTTACTCAACATTGTGGCTTTTAAGGTCAATCCAGGTTAATGCATACAAACAGTTCATTCACTTTACATAAGAAGCAATTCAATCTTGTGAATTCCTCAACCACATAATCCACTCTCTTTCTAAGGAATATTTAGATCGTTTCCAAATCACTTGTGAACCCCATGCTTTCCTCTCTGCAGCCCATGCGCCCTCCCACGCTGAGAGGGCAGTGGCCTGCTTGCCCAGGACTCTTGTGGAAAGTAGCCTGTGCTCGCCATCTGGTGGCAGCAGAGCATACGCGCTGAGGCTCTTGACAGTGCTGAAAGCCAGCGCAGTCAGGCAAGGTACTGGAATCCAACAATCACTGGAAAGTGAGGGATCCTGGCCTGTGTGACTGGACCTGCAGCTGTCTGAGTCCTCAGAGCTTGAATAAGAGCTAACAGCTTAAATAAGACGTAGAGGGTCCTGGTGGCTGACCATAAAGACTCGCAGAGAACAGCATCCCATTTAAACTTTAGTTGTCTTTGCATGCTGTCCTCTTCCTGCCTGAATGCAAAGTGACAGGGGTTTTCAGACCTTCTTTTCTCAATGATTCAAAATCTGGAGTCTCCCACGCCTGCCAGCTGTTTCCACTTTGTACCCAGTTTCCCTTAGAAGATGGTACTAGATAGAAGAGTCCATCCTTCTAAGGGTCACCAGCCTCTCTCCTCCCCTTCAGCTAGGTTTAGTGAAGCCCAGTTAGGCCACTTCCTCTAATTAGAAATCCCACTCTGGGATGAATGTTAAGTGGTAAAATAAGCAATCTTCATTTCTGAGGACAACCTCCTTAAGACATTTCTGTCCTGGAAGCAAAGCAATGACTTAGGCAAGAGCAGTCTCATCAGGTTCACGGCAGTATCTTCAAATGTTATCCCTTCAACAGATATTTGGGGTAAAATTACATTCCTAGCAATTAAAATTTGTGTCCAGATCAATATCCTCTACAACGAACAATGCTCATGCCTGCATATTCCATGTCCTTCTGCTTGGAAAAAAAATTTATTTCCCAATCTCTAGGCCAGCTAGAATGTGCCTATGAAGAATGCAAACTCAATTTCATATTGACTCTGGCTCAATTTAATTATAATGCTAAATCTGATATGGAAGTTAAAAGCACAACTCGAGATCTGGTCTTGGTAAAACAGATCATGTTTTTCTTTCTTAACCATCCTTGAGTAATTTCTCATTCCATATCCTTAGATTTTTAACTCACTACTCAAATGATAATAATGGCAACTCTTAAGATTTGTCTTCCTTATACTTTCATCTCTTCCAGTCTTAATTGATTCTGGGAACTGTACAAGAGGCAACTGATGAGGAATAGAGAAGCAAAATGTTGGATTTCCTTGGCCATTGAGATTGGACCCAGAGTTGTTTTAGTGCAGAGACCTGGCCTTGAATCCCCAGCCTCCCAAAGAGGCTGCAGACTTACCAAAACCCACAGGCAGTGCTATCTTCCAGGAGCAGTCCATGTTACTGGGGTAGTTGCCTGGGAAACCAGGGCTCAGGATCACCCCTTCCATCTCTTCCACTGCTCCTCCACACTGTGCTGTGACAATGAGACAAGATGGGGGTTAGGACAACATCTAAGAGAAAGAACAGAGCCATGCCGATGTTTGGAATCTCCCTGACAACAGCCATCTTAAATTTCCTCCATCATAAACTCTTTTGGGAATCCAAAGGAATTTGCCTAAAAACTGCACACAGGGGCAAACCTAAGTACATGTATCCAGGAGGGAAAGCATATCCTAAGACGATTAAAAGTCCACAAATCCAAGTTATGGACTCTTGACCTTGGATAAACCCTTCAAAGGTCAGTGCCCTTTTCAAGGATGTGCAGGAAAAGTAACAGTGGTCTGCTCCAAGAGAAGTCTGACCATATCTTATGCCTACCTCTCTGTCTCCTTGCTGCCCAATCCACTCTTCTAAGAGTGCAGAAAAAGGGCAAAGAAAGAGGAGAGGACCAGCTTGCACTGTGTGTTCTTACTCTGCCAGGTACCATTCCAGACTCTGTTCAAGCATATCTTTCATGGGACAGAGTGGTTGGAAAGTGAGCCCACCACGAGAATAGTGCCTGTGATTGGCAGTCCATGGGAGCCAACCACCAGGCTGTGTGAGAGTCAGTGATCCAGGGAGGGCCTAAGGACATCTGGTTTCATGGTCATCTGACAACATGGGCAGGACGGGGGCTCAACTGCAGCTTGGTCAATTGACTTGGTGTCTTTCACACCTCATGTGAAAGTTATGAGAGCAGAGAGGGGTTGGTCAGTCAGGGCACCCAGGGAAGGTCATGGAGGAGGAGAGCCAGGGTCCAGGGAGGTGCTTTCCAGGAAGGGGAAACTCAGATATACTTGTGAATGGGTTGATATAACCACCTGGGTTGAAATCCCCACTTCACTTCCCATGGGGCTGTGGGCAAATCCTAAACCCTTCTGAACCCCAGTTTCTCCCAGATACAAAAATGGAGCTAACAACAGCACCTATCCTTCAGTGTTGTTACGAAGTACTGGAAAGGACTGCAGCTCACTTCGAACAGGGCTGGTGTACACAGTAAACCTATTGCCAATGGCAGCTTCTGGTGATATATTAATACGGTTTCCTTGGCCAGGTCTTTGTGGTATACACTGGGAGCAGTACCTTAGGCTTCCAGACATTTTTTTGACCTCCGCATACCAGGAAAATCACAGAAATGATTCCCCCATCTCCTTTCCTATCCCAAGGTCGGCCTTCTATGTGGGGATACTTTATAGTAGTAGAACCTTAGCTTTCTATTCAGACTGTACCACCTTGTCTCAATCCACAAGAACTTAGATAATTAGCTGAGGATAACGATCCCTCCTCTGAAGAGCTGTCATGGGGAAACACAGACTATCAAACCTGGCACACAGTAGACCCTCAATAAAAGTTCATTTCCTCTTTGCCTGACCTGACCAGAAGTTTCCAAGGGGAATGACTCCTTTTCTTTTATCTACTGATTTTCTCATCATTGCTCAACACAGGATGAGCAATGAAACCAAGCCAATTTCTTGTTTCATGTGTGACCCTTGGCATTGATTAGCAGATGTATTTGTCCTATAACAAGTCCTAAGGAAAGGACTGCCTGCAAATTTTACCATTTGATGGACACCTATTCCTGTTGCCTCGAATTACAATGGCCATCAAAACATTTTCCAGTGGGAAAACCTTTTGTGATTTTTCACTTGGTATGCAGAGGGTTTCATAAGTCATGACAGCTTGATATAAGAGTTAGAAATTACAAAAACATCAGACTAAAACTACTGATGGGGAACAGAGCCAGGACATCAGACTTTCCTCTAACTTGAACTTAAAACCTGCAATATTCCACTGAACTCAAATCCCTAGAGAATGGATTTGTATGGGTTGAACATTCTGGGCTGTCTTACCGATGCAGAGTGGAGGAGGGTAATTCCATCGCCGCACGGTTCCAGGCATGCAGGAGATGTGGGCGTGGCCCTAGAGGAGTCAGGAACAGGGTTGGGGTATTGGCCCCTCTGAGTACAATCCTCTGTACAACCCAGGACCAGGCCTCGTTTAGTGCCTTGAGTTAAGGAATGTGATATGCAAAGACACATAGGTCTACTGTGGGACTGAGGTAAAACAGCGAGGGAGAGATTTGAGGGAAGGACAACTATTAACAGCCATTACTAAAGAATTCTCATTACTAAAGGTTTCCTTGTGAGATTCCTTTAATTACTAAATTCCCTCATGGCCTTCAAAGGAAAATTTAATTTTCCTTAAGCCCAATCAAACCTAACTTTACAAGAACACTTTTGAGGCAGGCTTTTGCCAAACTGTGAAAGTCAGTACAGTTTGTCTCTTGTGTGAACAGCTCCGGGAGGAGATGACGGTCCCATGGGAATGGCAGGGGGTGGGGCACACTACTCCTCATTCCTTGGTGACTGTGGCTGTGCTGGTACAAAGCTGGCCAGTCACATCTCAGGGGACACCTGTTCTTGTCCTGAGGGGTTGAGAGGAGGTACCTGGAGGGCATATCCTGGCTCACACTGAAAAGAGACCACATCGTTCACCAAGTAGCGCTCGCCGGTCTTCACACCATTACTGGGCACGGCAGGCTCTGGACAGCTGCTCAGGCCCACGGCTAGACAGGACACAGACAGAGGGAGAGGTGAATGGACAAGCCCAGAAGGCCAAGGCGACAGCAGATTGAGCTGTTGCTGGCAGTAAGAAAGGCAAGGGGCCTTGCGGCCAGTGCTTCCCAGCTCTTTTTATCTTGTGGAACACAGGAGAGATGAGAATATCTGCATAGCCTGGAGCGTCAACAGGCCAAAGCTTCCTGGGCAGGAGGGCATCAGACCAGGGACTGTGCGTACCCTGCCTACCCACCGAGCTCAGAGCAGGGAGCTCAGCTCTGGCTGTAGACCATCAGGCCTCTCTGTGGGAGCTTCTCTCACTACTCCTGCCCTGCTCCTGCCTTCCCTCCTTCCTCCTACCCTAAAAGAACAGTTCCTGTAGGTTGATATGTTGGGAGAGAGGACTCAGAGAAGGAACAAAGGACAGAGAGCATTAGGGGACAGGGACCTCTGTGATGCCCAGAGCTTAGTATGCTACCCTTCTTTGGGGCAGACTGTCCTGGGAGAAGTTTGCAGGTGGGTAAGATTTTCCATTGCCTTGTTTATACTGTTGCTTTCAAGGTCAGACCTGCTCTTTCTGGGAGTGGAACTGGTGACTCCTCACCTTTCCCCTCCCATGGTCTGTACCACTGTAAGACCCTGTGACAACCTCCCTCTCATCCTCATAGGCAACTGGTGTTCCTTAAAAATCTCTCCTTGAAGTTGGGTGTGTTGGTGCATTCATGTAATTCCAGCACTCTGGAAGGTTAAGGCCAGAGGATTCTAAGTTTGATTTCAGCCTGCATCATTTAATAACTTAGGAAGACTCTATCTCAAAAAAAAAAAAAAAGTGTGCATGTGGGAGTAGCTCGGTGTGAAGACCCTGGGTTCATTCTGCAGTCCCACCAAAACCAAAAACCAAAGCAAAGCTCTCCACGAGCCACAGGTCCTCCTTGCCCAGCACTCTGAAGTGTGCCCCCATGGCCTTCTCGTCTCACTTCTGGGACCTTCATGATAATGTTGGCCAGGTCCCTTTCCAAGATCACCTTCATAAGCTCTCAAATCCTCCTCTTTCACTCCTTTTGACTCTTCAAAGTAAACCCATGTTCTTTTGGTCCTTGTTGTATCCCCAACCAGCACTGTATACAGTACTTTCCTAGGGGATCCATCTTAATCTCATACCCCACTACCTCCTCCTCCTCCCTGCCTCCCTGTCCATACCTCCGTCACAGGAGCAGCACTCACCCAGACACCAAGCACAGCCCTGAGCAAGGCCACGCCAGAGAGTTGCAGGCCTTGCTTTGTCCCCTTGAAGCAGACCTGAACTCCCATTTCTTAGATAGGACTCAGGCCAGAGGCCCTTATTAAGCCAATGAGCTGGGCTTCAGACCTAGCTCAGTCTGACCGTAGGTCTTTCCTCTGTGCCCAGGTTTCCTCTCCTCCCCTCGTGAAGTCATCCTCATCCTCCTCTGAGTCCCCTCTTGATTGACACATAGAGGACAGCATTGCAGCATCTCCTGAGTGGGGGCACAGGAGCCACCCGCAGGTGTGGGAACAGAGAATGCACACAATGAGTTCCTGTGGACCGGTAGATTGGAAGTGGCAGGCTAAAAGACTTATGAGGTGGGATAGGGGAAAGGAGAAATGGAAGAAAGGAAAAAATTATATCAAAAAGAACAGTTTGATCATTTTTTTTTTTTGTCCCTTGATCTGGTAACCTGAACAACTACTTCTAAGATAACAATATGCAATATATTAACTAGTATTGATTTTGTACTTTTTTTGAAATTCTGTATTATTTCTATCCTTTTTTCTGTTTTGCTTTTTAGAATGAAATTTAAAAAAAGACTAAAGACTTATAAGGAGGCTGAGGGGTGGCCGCACACTAAGTCCTCCACCTACTGCGCTGTGGGCTTCTTTACCAAGGCCACAAGAGAGGAGGGCAAGGTGCCGGCAGACTGTGTGGCTGTGTTTGCTCTGGGCATCTGCGAGGCCTGAGAGTTTGGGAAAGGGCAGCTTCTGCCCTCTGGTAGCTCCTTGACAGTCACAGACTCTCTGGGAAGTGCCCAGCTATCTAGTGCCCACAGAGAGTCAGGTGCTGTGGAAAAGGAACGGGGAAGGATGGGTCACCCCAGGCCATGAGCCACCCGCCCATCTCTGTGCAGCAGCTGGCAAGCCTTCATGCTGCATTCTGAGACAAGACTGGTAGCTACATTTTTTTTTACCCTTCAGAGAGAAATTTATGTGCAATGAAATGCATAAAATGTACATGCACGTGTTGTGATCTTCAAGTGTGATTGTCATTACTGCAAATGTTTGTGGGCTGCAATTTAACATGCATTTGCACCTGTAAACCCCAAACCCTTAGCAAAACCGTAGAGCCTTGCTGTCCATCAGGAAGTTCCTTTCCATTCTCCCAGACAGTCTCTGCCCTGTGTACGCTTTTAGGAAGTAAATATAATACTTAGATGGAGGCTCTTTGGGCCTATGTCTAAAACCCTCAGCAGCTAAAAAGACTCCAAGGACAAGGATTAAAATAACCATCAGACTGAATCTGAAGTCCTTCATCTTGGCTGGCTTCTAGTATTTTTCTCAGTGAGGCACCTCATTATTTAGTGCGGTGATCACAGCTTAGTTACTTGAGAACTGTTACTTTTAACAGAAGGAAAAGGAGATGCAGGGAGACAAATAGAGTAAGAAAAAAAGAGGAAAAATGTAGTAGGGAGGAAGATGAAGGAGAGGAACAGAGAATAGTTCGTTCTAATTATCCTTACACTGCACAGCTGGGTTTCTCTTAAACTATGCTCACAACAAAGGAGAACTTACTTTTTAAAAAATCATCTGCAACTTGTGACTTTTGAGAGTGTATTGTTTCATTTCCATTTCAATTAAATAAAAATTAAATACCAGTGATAGCAGTAGATGTGGCTTTATAGCACCTTTCAAGACCATTCACCTCTACAAAAGCAGCTAATTTTCTATCTGCTGCACCCTCTTTGTAGATTATCAAGAAAACATTAACTACAGAATTTTGGCTCCTAAGAATTTCAGTCTCCAAATCCCTGGGGACTGTTTTTCTCTAGCTCTTCACATCACAGATGACAGTGAATGAGAAATGCCAGCCTCAAGAACTGCCAGCTCCTTTGGACACAGAAAATAGAGAAAGATGAGTTTTTCCTGGGAATGTGGCAGTTGAGTGACAAGGAGATTTAGGAAGGAAGCATATCTTTGGAGGAAAAAAGAATAAGCAATGGTTCCAGGAAACATTTAGGTCTCAAATAAAAATAAAACTGGAGGGAGCAGAGAAGAGTGGGTAAAAAGGAAAATGTGAATAATTCAAGAAACCCAGGATAGTTCATTCCAATGGGGCAGCACAGTCTTAGCTCTATGTGTGGAAGAAGGCTCAGATTTATCTGTCTTGTCCTCTACTCCCTAATCTTTCCTGTTACATTGCCCCAGGTCTTTCTTACCAGTGCACATTAATTCTTCCTGGTGATCCAGCCAGATCCTGCTCACTTGGCTACCTGGATAAAGTTCATTCTTCTAGGCAACCCCCTTAAGCATCTGCATGACATCTACTGCTGACCCCATCAGGACTCTAGCACCCCTGGAGCCTTCTATCAGATGGGCACATGTCACAGCTGGCCAAGGCAACTGCGCCTTCCCACAGCTCTTTCTTCTCAGGACATAAGCTTCCAATGACATAAGCTAACTCAGGTATACACTTCTGCAAGGCCTTATCTGGCTAGGGTTTGGACCCCTCATCTGTATTTCCTTCAGTTACCAGGTTGCATTAAACTGACTGTTTCCCTGTCCATCTCTCCTTCTAGGCCTTGTGTCTCATTCCTCTTTGCTTTATGGGTATCAAAGCCAGGTCTTGGCATATCGCAGGCGCTCAGGGTTTCTTTGTGACATTCATCTCTCTGCAAAGTAGAAGTGACCATTTTCTCATTCGAACCATTGCTCTTCAATCTAGGGCAACGTCCTGTAATGTTGAGATGCCCTTCTCCATATATCTGCCTTTCTCTAGAGGACCGGGAAGGGACCAACTCTTCTTGATCCTACTCAATTTTAGTAAAATCTAGCAAAGTACCTGGAATGTTATAAATGCTCCATGGTTATCTGCTGAGTGCATAGGTAAAAAATGCTACTGCTTGTCTAGTCTTTTTTTTGGGGGGTGGTGCTGGGGATTGAACTCATGACCTTGTGTTTGCCAAGCAGGCACTTATGCCGCTGAGCTAAACCCCCAGCCACTGCTTGCCTAGTCTTTCTTTCACCAGACATGGGAGGGAGTGGGGTACAAAGTCCTAGCATGAACACAGCCTCCCCAGAAACCTCTCTCTTTATTCCTCAGAACGTACAATCACAGTTCTTCTTGTTAGACATTTTAGTCATGAACACATAGCGATGCTGGGAGTCGGGACACCCAGGTTTGAGTATAGAGGGAGAAGACTTACAGAGGAGCTATGAAGTTTCCAATGACATAAGAAACTTAGATGACAGTTACATCACAGAACAAGGGATCAGAGAGGCCAGTTTGTAGGACTGGGGAAGACCACTTCCATTTGCTTACATTCCAAAGTCTGTACATGGACTGAGGGCTAGGCCACTGGCCTCAGATGGCTACACAGGGAACACACTGATTTTTAAGTATATAGGTTTTGGTCCTTTGGTGGAAGCCAGATTTCCTGCATTTTATGGCTGTGTGTGCTTGGGAAGGTTTTGGACCTTCTCCAAGTCTAAGCATCCTCATCTAGCTCTGTGGGAAGGCTTAAGTGGGAGGGAGAAGGTAAAGCCCCAGTTAACCCTAGTTCCTAGTGGGGACCCAGTAACTGTTTACCACCACCCCAAGGCCCTGCATTCTCACTTTTGTACTCCAGGTGGAAGCCGGCGGCAGACACGCTGATATCCGAGTAGAAGTGAAGGTAGAGCTGGTTGGAGGTGCTATTCAGAAGGGCAGGCACAGTTGTCCCTGAGCAAGGAAACCAGGGTCATTTGGGTGTAGCCTCCCAGCCCTCATAGCCTCCCTGTTCTTCTTGATTCTGCTGCATGTTGACACTCTGTTTCCAAGATTCCCAAATGCTCCCCATTATCAAACCCACTAAATGACAAACTAGAACCTTGAGAGTGCCAGGTTTCCAGTGACCGAGGGAGGGGGAATTCCAAACCACTCCCCAATTTCTGCAGGAAGAGGAGCTCCTCGGAGGCCTGGGCATTTGGTTCCCTTCAAAATGAATCTGACATCTATAATTATCTGGGCAAATCAGCAGTGTAAACATTTAGCCTGGAGGCATAGGACATTTTACAGAGGCATCTTTTTTATGTTTTGGCAACTTAGAGGTCTGGGCCCAGCAAATTTAGATAATTGTCTTGGTTCTTAGGCAAAAACATATACCAAATTCAGACAGAAGCCCACCACTAGAATGGACAGTGGTATAGCCAAATTAGAAATGAGTTTGGTAGTCCTTCAAAAGTTAAGCAGAATTATTATGTGGCCTAGCAACCATTTCTAGGTGCATTCCCAAAAGGAAAGGACCAGACATGCTCACACAACCTGCCTGGGACTGCTCAAAGGAGCATTATTCATACTGTCCCAAGTTAGAAACAGCCCCCAAATCCATCAACTGATGAACAGATATGGTTTATCCATATATGAAGCACTGACTTATGCTACAACTTGGTGAAACTTGAAAACATTATGAGGAGTGAAAGAAGCCAGACAGAAGGCTACATACTTTATGATAACTGCATCTATATGAAATGCCTGGACGAGGCAAATCCACAGATAGAAAGACTGATGTTTGCATAGGCTGGGGCTGAGGGATGCAGAGCGAATAAATGGGTGCCTGGCTTCTTTGCGGGTTGATAAATGTGTTCTTGAATTAGATAGCAGCGATGGTTGAGGAATCTTTGAATATACGAAAACCCACTGACATGTCCACTTGAAAATGGTGAAGTGTATACTTTGTCATCATGGTTTGATGAAGAGGATGAGGATGCTGATATCTACCACAGCCCCCCAAGTTGAAGTCCCAGCTTACCTGAGAAACTCCCCAGCATGGTCACAGTGTTATCTGCACCGTCAAACACTTCCAGAGAGTCCCAGTTCTGCTCCGTGACAAAACTGATGACTTGAATCTGGGAGGGCAGAGGGATTGAAGCATTGCTTAGGTGGCTGATTCCCTCCCTTCCCTTTCCTCTCCTTCCTTCATATAGTTTACTCAGTGTATTGAGCGCCTACTCTGGGCCCGACACTGTGCTTCTCATAAAAGTAAGATACATTCTCTACCACCAGGAGCTGGGCAAGACAGATGTGAAACAAATGATCACAAGACAGGGAAATACTGAGCAAAGTAGAAAACAGGGAAAAGTAATTTAAGGAGTTGGTAATGCTTTAGTCTGACCTGGTTTCTCCTCATCTCTGGAATATTTCTTGGGTTTCTCCATTTCCCTGGCTTGGCTGCCTCTCCACGAACCAGCAACTCACTCCTTCCCAGTGTGATCCGCTGCTGGAGGGCTCTGGATCCTCTCCTATGTCTCACTCCATTTGGTTCTCACTCCCAGGCATTGGTTAGGTCCAGTTGATCTCCCAGAGCTCAGATTTAGGTGTGCTGGCCCAAGTGGGTCCCTGGTGACTCTCATGCTTTGCCTGTGCTAGTGCTATACTCCTTCCCCTCGGCTCCAGTATTTCCCTTTCTCTCCCTATAATCTTAAGTGGGGGGAAAACCCCCATAAACCATTTGAATAACATCTCCTAAAATGTCTTCATACTCCAGTTCCAGGCCCATCTCCCTTTAGAGCCTGCCTTGCTGGTCTGGGCCACAGCCTGCTTCTCTTTCTTCCTGAGCTATCTGTCCCCATCCTCACACCTCATGAACTGCTGTGGCTCCTGTTCATGGGCTGTGCCTTCTTAGCCCCAGAGGCAGGGGCAGGGACAGGGCTGATGTGTCTCCTTCTGGCTTGGGGTTCAGCAACAGGTCCCACCTGGGATCAGCCCCTGCTGGGGTGCCGCCTTGTTCCTACCTGGATTCCAGCACCTTCAGGGACTACAATCTTCCACACGCAGTTGAGGCTGTTGAGGTAGGGCTCAGGGAAGCCGGGTGACAGGATGGTGCCCTTGCGCTCTGTGAGGTTGCCTCCACAGGGGACTGGGAGGAGAGGCAGTGCCTGTTAGACTTCTAGCTTGGTTTTGTGGATCCTCCACAAAACCTGAACAGAATCTTCTCAGGGCCCAGGCCTCTGCTTGTGACCCTGCCCCCCGCGGCCCCTAGTTCTGCCTTCTGTTCTTGACCTCCCCTCTGACCTCTCCCCAGACAACCCCCCTGTAGGAACCTGGACCCCTGCTCTTCCTTTCACAGGTTTCACCCAGCTCCTCCTGCTGCGTCTACACCAGTCCACAGGACCAGTGAGCCAGCTGAGTAGGGCAGTCTGCTTATGTCACTCACTGGGAGGGCCTGCAGTGTGTCCTGGGGCATCTGCAGGAACTGGCTCCCCCTCCGTCCCACAGCGAGACAGTTCTACCCAGCCTTTCCTCAGCTCCAGCTGTGCGGCGACTCACCCACACAGGTTGGTGCTGAGACGTTCCACTGCGCCAAGGCCCCAGGCACAGGGAGGCACTCGATCTCTGGAGACCCCTGCAGGGCATAGCCGGAGTTGCATTCGAAGCGGATGATGGCCCCCACTGAGAAGTCACTGCCCAGCCTCTTGCCATAGCGGGGTTCAGGCACAGAGCTGCACTGCGTGGCGCTGGTTCGGGGCACGGCTGCAGGAGACAAGTGCACCAAGGGGCAGGCCTCACTCCTCTAGAGTCTGGGCCAGGGATGCACATACAATGGGACTGGAATACATACAGTCTGGATGGGGTGCTGGGAGGATTAGGCCACTTTTGCTTAGGGCGAGGACTGGGGCTTTCCATGGGGAGGTCTGTTTTACTGAACATAGCTGGACACCCAAGGCTGTGACACAATTTCCAGGAACCATGGCGGTAAAGAGAACCCTCTTTAGGCCAGACTTTAGGCCTAGGCTTGTTCTTTGCTTCCCCAGTAGTGCCCTTTTCTGCCCATGCCCCTAACAGGGAGAATGAACCTTCCTTCTCCACTTTCAGGGCCTTTGCCCTGCCTCCTCCCCATGTTCCCCACCTAGGGCCTGCTTTTCATGACCTACTCACAGCGGCAGATCGGCAGATCGGATGGGCCCTTAATCCGGGTCCCAGGGAAGGATTAGCCCCAAACAGGGAAGTGCACTTTGTCCTGTGCAGAGTTGAATGCATGGGCTATGCTTGGAACCTGGGCCCTACAGAAGTGAATGTCCTCTTACATAATGCAGAGGCTGTGGAGATGGACATGGTTACTGCTTGGTACCAGTTACTTTGTGAATTCTCTTTTAGTCCTACCAGTGATGAACTAGCATTACCTTCCTTTGAAGTGTGTGCAAGACTCCAAGACATGGAGCAGCTGCGGTCCATCTTACTTCAGAGCCTGTGTCTTCCCCACACCTTTGTGTATCTCACAGACAAAATCAGGCTCCAAGAGTAATTAGAGAATGGTTTGGGGTGGGACAGGGATGGGTATGGGAAGAATTAGCTTCCCATGTCTGATTTCTTTCCTTATTCAACATAAAGTTTGGTCCAAGAAATATTTGTTGGGTAAATGAATGTGTAAAATTCAGTTCAGTGTCAGGAAATTGCCCTACAGACTAATAATTGCCCCAAACCTCCTGAGAAAAGAGACTCAGATGAGAGGGTCAAAGGTTTTTATTTCCTGAGCCACAGAGTCACTGGGGAGCTATGGTGCCCAAGTGCACATACCTTGGTAGACAAAGTGGAAGCCTCTGGCTGGTGCTGGGCCTTTGGCACTGAACTTAATAAGAACTTGATTGGAAGTGGCCAAGGGCAGTGATTCTCCTGCCAAAATAAGAGGTGAAGAGGAGAGGAAGACAGTGAGTCTAGCAGTGAGGCCCAGAAGATACAATCCTGGCCACAAAGGAGCAGGTAGCCAATACTTTTCACAGCAATTCACTCCATACTTTAGGCCTTCATGAAAGGAACTCTCCCATTTCACTGCATTTCACAGTTTAAAGTTTACAGAAGGCTTTTGCATTCATGGCCCAAAATAACGTGAGAGTGGCCCGACAGAGTTCAGTAACCTCACTTAACAGAACAAGACAGAGAGCTACAATAAGACTACAGGATCTGCCTGGAAAGGAGGAGACAGCTACAGCTGCTAAAAGTCCCTATAGGGACGAGAATGACTTTAACAAGATGACTGGTGGTCTACTTGGAAAGCTGATGATGATCTGATCAAAAAAGGTACTGCCTTCTGAGGAGGAGGGTCCTGTAATCTCTTGAGAGCAACTGGCCTTTTCCAGATCTCCCTTGAAATGATGGATAAACAGTGTGACAGTATAATTAATTGATTGCTCATGCTAGGATACTATATTAGTAATTATGCTGGGACAGCCAAGTGGAGGCTGGGCCTGTCTCAGGCAAACCAGGATAAACTGTCATGCAACCTGGACCCTAGGACAAACTTAGGGGAGATGTGCATGGGCACTGTAAGCTGGAGGAGGTATATGGCCTTTGTAGCAGGAGATAAAGGCATAGGTCTGCATAGGAACAAGTGGGTGAGGGAGAGACAGTGCCATTTGGCCCAGCAGCCGTGAAACACAGTCCTGCTCATCATCACCTTCCTACTGAGGCCAGAGGAGAACATGGTGTTGTGTAGGGCCATGGCTGCTATGCATGTTGCCCTTCTGTGATCTGAGTGACCCTGAAAACAGCTGCAGACTCTACCCTCAGAAAGGAAGTAGGGGTTACAGACAACCAGGCTACTTCTCCATTGTGAGGAGAGCTGGGGTTCAGACCACCCAGGAGCCGTGGGGAGCCATTTGGGGAGGGGATTGTTCATCAAAGCTTCCCAAAATCTGTGATGATACTATAAAGTACATCTTTACCTTATAAAGTAAAGAGCCTTTTGCACAGTACACTTAGATTTACTTGTACCCAGATGGTTGGCCCTGGCTTGCAGCCATTGGCCCACCTAACTTTTGGCTACCAGAACAAAAACAAAAACAAAAACAAAAACAAAAATAAAAACAAAAACAAAACCATTCACGGAGACAAAGCCTCCCCCTTCATCATCACTGCCCTCGTTAGCTCCTCTCAGTAGACGAGGGTGGAGAAAACAGATTCCTCTCACCATTTGCTCTGCAAAATGTGGATTAAGGCTCCAGAGCCCATGATGACTTCAGTCCTGGATGGACATAGACCTCCTTCTCCACAGAGAACACAGTAAAACACGAGACATAAGAAACAAAAACTCAAAGTTCTAAGAGAGAAGACCATTCTGAGAAGGTGAAATAAATATTTTTATGTGAAGTATAACAAAGAGAAGGCTAAAAGGAAATGCCGAAGATTTTCAGTCATGGTTATCACAATATTAAATAGTGTGTGGCATCTGTCAGAGGAGAAGAATACGCCAAAGGAAAGATCTAAGATGGATACAGGTTATGAAGAAATGCTACCCTACAACTTCTGGATTCTGCAGAAATCAAACAGTGAAGTGGAGATGAAATTTGAGAAATTCTTCCAGAATCCACAGAAAAAGTGTAAAGATTATCAAAACAATCAGAGAAATGATATGGAAGACAGATGAAAAAAGTCCAGAAGGCATATAGGAAATCCCAGAGAAAGAAGGCAGAGAAATAAAAAGAGAAAATATAATTTAAGAAGGAAGATAACTTCCCTAAACTGATCAGTAGAAAGAGGCTACCTCTATTATAGAAGTCCAAGGGCGCTGTCTAATTTTTTAAAGAAAAAATATGAAAATCATACAAACAAAAAAAGCATAAGTTACTTACAAGGGCAAAAAAATCATATTGGATTCTAATTTGCCTATGATATTAAATGTTGTAATACAGTGAAATAACTGCTACAATTTCAAAAGATAAAGTATGTGGCCAATAATGTGATTTACAATCGAACCATCATGTACATGACATGTCAGAAGGGAGACATTCTTGTACATACAAGGTGACAAGAGGACCATAGTTATGAGCTCTAGTGAAAGAAAGAACTAAAGTAGAGGAATGAAGGGCTAGCAGGGAAAAACAGAGCCAGGAAAGGATGGCTAACTTTGCGTAACTGTCATCAATGAGGTAAAAAAACTAAATGCAAATATCAAAACTTGTCCTTATGGAAGAAATTGATAATTTTTAAATAATTACTGATAACACTAACATAAAAGCCCAGGTGAAAAAACATGTGAATAAGAGATGAGGCAGGTATAAATAGAAAAGTGAGGATGCAAAACCAAAGCAACACAAACTAAAAACCAGACACAAAGCAAGTTGACAGATACCAGGACAAATATTTCACTTTTAGAATAAAAAAGTAAACTTTTAAAATAATGCTCTTGGGAGAAATGAGGAAAGATGTATCAGTTGGACACAGATACAAAAATTGTTAGAAACACAAGAAGCCACAATCAGTAGGAGATAATTTAATACAACATTCTCGGTCATTAATGTATCAAATAGAAAAAATGAAGATGTTAAGTAGCATTTCTTAGGTTTTTTTTCCTCAACTCCATCACACCTCAGGGATGGGGACACAGTTCAGTCCTGTGGCTCATTATCAGTGTTTCTCTAAATGAAGAATTAAGAAATTCCCTAAGTACATTAATGTTGGTATCTTTGGGTCCTATTCATCTGCCTGTCTGTCTGTCTATACATTCATCTACCCATCCTTCGTTTGAAGTTTATTTACTCCTACCAAAAACTCTAGGGAAAAGAATGTCTGCTCTGTATTTTACAGATGAAGAAACTGATGCTCAGTGAAGTCCACTGCTGTGCCCATTGACACCTAGTGAGAAATCCTAAGAACAGAGAGGAGAGTGCTTCCAGGAGACTGCAGAGCCTGAACCCCCTCTCTCTACCTTACAGACGACACAGTTCTCAGATACTTAGGGAATTAAAAAAAAAGTCTTTGGCTACTGAGAAGACCTCATTTATTTTTCAAAGTGGAGATGGTAGAGGCCACATTCTCTAACCATATGGCAATAAAAAATGAATATAAAATTTAAAGTGTCAAGAACAAAATGCAAGTTCTTGGCTAGGAAAGATGAGATATATTCTTAGCCAAAAGTTATGATTTGTGTCTGGGTGGCCCTCAAAGTATCATGTGGTCATGATGGGTAAACTTTTCTGAGGTAACTGAATCTAGGGTTTGTGATTGGTTCATTGTCTAGTGCTGGGATTGGGCCCTATACCCACCCTAGGTTGGGTAGCCTGCATACAAGGAAGGAAAAGAAGGTTGCTCCTGTCTTTTTTATTTTTCTGCTTTTGCTGTCTTCTGCTGCCATGAACTGTTGTCCACTTGCCATGCCACCTTGCCTTGGAGCCAGCTGATTATGGACTGAAACCTCCACAAGCTGTGAGCTAAATAAATCTTTCCTCCCTTAACTTTAGATGTTGGATATTTTGTTTCAGCAATGAGAGTTAAGTAAATAAGACATCAACTCTTGGGTAAAAGTGTTGTGGGCTACTAAGAAAGTAATGGTGATTATAATAGTATGTACCAAAGTTTATGGGATGAAGCCAAAACTGATTGCATTGTGGTAAACATGCTGTGTGTTACACAGGGAAAATAACAAACCAAGCTCTCAATTCAAGAAGTTAGAACAAGAACAACAAAGTAACTTGGGGAAACAAAGGAGGAGAGAAATTATGAAATAAAAGCTGAGTATAATTGGGAAATAACAGCAACAAACTCCACCAAAGAAACTCCAATTTTGATAAATTGGAGCAATAAAAAATTAAAAATAAATAAGATACCCCACAAAATCTGTAATATACAGCCAAGAAACAGGGGAACTATGAAAACTCCATTCAGCATTATAAAGGCATGGGCTAGACCGCTGAAACAAAGCGTATTAAACATCATCATAGTATAGTACATACATCATGCTGCTACATTTATGAGAAATCATGGAATAAATGCTTTATTAAAAGATAAACTATCAACACTGAAATTAAAGTAACATGCAGAGTAGGCCAGTAACCATGGGGGAAAAAAAACAAAAACAAAAGAAAAACCACCAAAAAGTAGGAAGTAGACTAACAAGGCAAATTTATTTGCAAAATGACATTGCTTCTTACTTAGAAATCAAGAATTACTTGGCAATGTTGTTATTATTGTGAAGGATTCAATGACTATAAAAACAAAAATACACCATAAAATGCCAATTTTGGAATTTACTAGTGAAACACAGTTAAAAAATATAGTGAGGGGAGAAGAAGATCTATTTATAGTGGCAACAAAAATTATAACCAAAAATATAGATGACATAATCAGGAATAAAATTAACAAAAAACAAGTACTGCTTAAATGGAGTTGATAGCACCTTCTTAGAGGTTACAAAAGATAAATGAATGTACAGACACACACCACATTCCTGGAAAGAAGTGCTAACATAAAGATGTGAGTTCTCTCAGTGTGACCCATAAATTTTTATGAAATTCCTGTAAAAAATTTGATGTCATTTTTTAACTTGACAAAATATTTCTAAATTTTACTTGGAGACAAAAATAAGCAAGAATAGCCAACAAAAAGTCTCAGGAAAAGAATGACCATGGGGATTGGTAAGACCATATACACATTTAAAATTATTATAATGTTAAACACTATCATACTGTTGCAGTAACTAAATCTTACACAAGCATAAACAGATACTTGGAGGTGATGAATAAAAAGTCTAGGAACAGACCCTTTACAAAAATTTAATATATGGAAATCTGGCATTTTGAGAAGTCTTCTGTAATTTGTTAGAGTCTCTGTATCAAATAATGATTAAAAATAAATTCCAAAGGTGCTAAGGCAAAAAGAAGCAAAAGAAACACACTAAAGAGAAGTAAAAGGAGACACAGAGGAATATGTATTTGATCAGCATAAAGGCAAAGGAGAAAAACATAAAAGAAAACATTGATAGATTTGATATCAAGGGAAATTAAAATTTCCTAACAGTAAAACATACCCTGAAGTAAATTAAATGGCAAATGGCAAAATGGGGGGCTGTTATAGCATATAATCTAGAAAAAAGGTTGGTACTGTATGTAATATATATGCTTGTAATAATATAGAGTTCTACTGAATAAATACAAAAACAGATGTTAATAGAAAAATTGACACAAATCAACAAACAAAAAACTCATGGACCAATAAGTCCATTATAAAAAGGTTAACATCTACCTAGTGATAAAAAGGCAAATTAGAAAATGAGATCCCATTTTCACTTTTCAAACCAATGATGCTTTTGGTTTTTTAATTACCTACTTTTGTGAGAATAAAGCATGCCCTCTTACTCATTGCTGGTGAACGAAGTATCAAGATCTTTCTAGCGAGGCATTTGATAATCTGTATCAAACGCCTTAATGATCTCACATATCTTTTAACTTAGTAATTCTGCTTCTAGGTATTCTAAGGTAGTAGGCAGAGATGTGCCTAAAGATATCTGTATATTCATTGAATTACTATTCAGAAGAGTAACAAAGTGGAAACAATCTAAAGGGAATACAAATGGAATTCATTACATAAATCTTAACTGTATGAGAGACTACTAAGCAGCATTTAAAGATGCTATTACAAAGGAAAAATAATGGCAGAGAAAAGTTCACAGTGACTATTTCAATAAAAATATGTAATATGTAAAAGATTAGGTCTAAATAGATATATAGACTGGAAGAAAATATACTACATCTTATCAGTGGTTCTTTCTGGGTGGTTTTTATTTAAGTTCTCTATTATAATTATTTTGTTTTGCCATTAGATTTTCTGCAGTGAAAATGCAGCATACTAATGATTGGAAAAAAAAGGTTGGGTCTGAATATAAAAAACAAGAGCATGGAACAGGGTGTGCGTGGGGGCCCTTGCTATGTATGGATGCACAGGAGCTGGTCATTGTGATGTGAGGACATCCCAGAGATGACAACACAACGCTGTGTGGCCAGGCTGCTTGCAGAGTATGACTCCTCTTGGGGCCCTGTGATGCCCCTCACCGCCCCTCCCCCCACACCAGCCCAGCCCAGCCCAGGGTACCTGTGTGGGAGCCCGAAAGGGAGCTGAGGAGCCGAGAGTGCTGGCTGTGGCCATCGTGCACCTCTACCACGTCATTGAGAGCTGTGTGGAAGAAGGCGAACTGGCCAAACACCACTGTGGAAGAGAAAGGATGGGGTGGGGGCTTGGTGTGAAAGATGGGTCAGGCCTGCCAGGCAGCCAAGAGGGAGTTGTCGGTCTATGTGCTAACTGCTTGCTGGCCTTTTTGCTGGCAGATTGACATGGGCACAGGGATGTGGAGAGCTGGGAAGGTTGAGTCACCTTCTCCACAGGGCTCAAGACAACACTGAGGACCGCACACAAGGACAGGTGGGTGGCAGCGGCACCGAGTTAACCTCATTCCTTTGCAGATTGCAGCTGCAGTAGCTACATGAGGCCATGAACGGGCTTTTGGTAACCTCTCATTTTCCACATGACCTCAGGACCCCACATTCTGCCTTACTTTTTCTTCAAAGGTCCTGCTGATGAGGGCAGTCCCTGGATACAAGATCTCCCTCCAAAGTTAAGAGGAAGGAGGCTGGGGAGCAGCAGCCTGTCCCTTATGAGCAACTGTCTACCAAGCAGGCAATACCTCCACTTCATTTCACTCAGGAGGAACGTAACATGTATGAGGCACCTACTGGATGCCAGGTACCACACTTGAATGTGCACCACATTTTGACTTTTCCAGAGAGTATTCTTATTTTGTACCCCTGGAAACTAAGGCTCTGAGGTTAAGAGTTCCTGAGAGCTATTAGCTAATTAGGGGAAGGGTCTAAAAGCGGGTCCCTAATAAGATAAGGCCTCAGGGCTCTGCCACTTGATGGGTATTCAGACCACCAGCTATGAGTAGCAGAGGTTTCCTCCTTCCTCTCCTCTCTGCCAGTCACTGTGGTGGGGTGGGGGCCCTGCTAGCCCAGTGGGGGCACAGCTTCCGTCCAGCTGTTTACAATCCCCAGTTCATTTTGCCTGCACTTGTCACTCAGTTGGCCTGGTGCACTGAGGGCAGGAGCCAGGGCAGATGCTGCTCTGCAGCCTCATCCCAGCAGGACTGATCTGCAACCCCTTTATTCAGTCTGGGCTGTACTAGAGATCTCCGGGGGTATTGAGCCTCCCTCTGGCCTGACCAGTTTCCCACCAACTCTGAACCCTGGTTTCTTGCCAGCCTCACTGTGCCCTTTCCCTGTCATACCAGGAATGCCTTCTGCAGCCTGTTTCTGAGCAACATATGCAGCTGTCCTGCCTGGGAGGCTGCTCTGTCCATTGCCACAGTTGGAGTGGATAACTAGGAGGAGCCTGAGAAGGAGTTGCCCATTTGGAATGAGGGGGTAAGCACGAGGAAACCAAACCAAACCAAAAAACTCATACCATAGTCTTTGGGTACAGTGACAAAATATGAGCAGGTCTGTCCACTGGTGTAGTTCTGGGGGTAGTTGGGAGACAGGACCACTCCATCTGAACCCACATACTGTCCGCCACAGGGGGCTGAAAGAAAAGCCATAGGGAGAGCCAGGTGATGTCACAGGCATCTTGTCAATTGTTTGTTCTCCCTTCAGCTTCTAGATGGAGCCTCTGGTTCTGGGGAGGCTGCCCTAAGGTGGACAGCTATAAGCATGGAGAAGGAGAGTTTGAGGACCTTGCCCTGCACAAGGACATTCATCTCTGGATGGGCCTTAAACCCACCCTGATGTTATCAGGGCCTACTTGGGTACACGTCAACTTTGCCTATGAACTATTAATACTGGGCTGATTCCCCAAAAGTACAGCTTGGGACATGTATCACAAGCCCCTATGGTCTACATGTGGGGCCCAGAAACGTTCAGGTGCCTCATGGTTGGTGGTTACACCTGGGTGGTGGGATCTCATGAGCAGGAGACATATGTTTCCTCTCCCAGACTAACCCACTAGGAGCCACACAGACCAGTCACCTCCTGTTCCCATCTCTGGTGCTGATTTCCACAAGGGGTGGGCCTCAGAACCTGCCTCTCTTGCTTACCTAGGCAAGGGTGCCACTGGGTTTTCCCACACAGTGGGAGCTCCCTGTACTCTAGAGCTTCTGAAGCTCTTTCCCACTCTTCTTGCTAGGAGACCCCACAAGGAGTCAGCTTTCATAGTCTGACTTTACCCAGCTGACCTCAGGGATGTCCCCAGGCCAGGTGCAACACCAGGGCCTCCTTCCATTCCCTTTTCTGAGAGTGTGCTCCCTGGGGTGGCACATCGGCGGCTTCTGTGAGGACATAAGCATTGATCTGAATAGGGATACTACATGATGGGGAAAGAAGATATAGACAAGGACCAGAATATCTTGTGAATTATGAGATGTTTCTGTTCACAGAAAATCCAAGTTTACCTGGCCCTGCTCTCAGGAGTCACCGTTGAGGACCACACCCCATTCCCTTTCCCCTCTTGTTCTGCATCCCTTGCTTTGCATGTCCTCAGCAATCTTCCACCTCACCCGCCTGCCAACCTGTGCAGACTGGTCGTGGGTTGTTCCATGCTGGCTTCCCATCGGGTCCCAGGATGCAGCTAAGGGTGGAGGAGCCTTCAACTTCATAGCCTCCATGGCAGTAGTAGGTGACAGATGAGCCCAGCTTCAGGTCAGATCCCACACGCGTGCCGTTCTTGATGGAGCCGGGGTCAAAACATGACTCCCGTGGGTTTTCTGGAAAAACACACACACACACACACACACACACACACACACACACAAATCATTAGTGGTCTATTTCCATGAGAAGTCCATGGGGACTTCAGATTGCTGGCCCTATTTTTTTCAGATCCAGAAACTTCTCTAATCTTCATTAGACATTCAGGACTGGATGTCATATTGAAGCTTCCCTTCTTTTCTTCCACATTCTCTCACCTCCAAGGGGAGTAAGGGCTGCTCTAATTACTGGAAGCTGATGTTCAGAGCCCATGGTTGTAGGCTGGGTTACCATAACAAAAGTGAGTGCTTGTGCAAAGCCCACCCCTCTGCTCATCTCTGACCCCATCCTCAGCTGGGAAACAGTGATGATCTGCTTTTGGAGACAGGTCTTTCTCTTCCTCTCCATCTTCTGCCTCTACATGCTCTTGGTTAGAGATGGAGCTGCTCAGTCACATCTACCCGCTGTAGGCACCCTTGAGTACTGAGCACCAATACCCAGTACTGGATTTACCCAACCTCCTGGATGAACTGAAGTTTCTACTACAGTTTCCAGGGCTTTGCATTGGGTATTGAGTGTTTGCTAGTTTATTAGAACAGCAATGTTTTACTATTCGGTCATTGATCCTTATGTATCTTCCCAACTAGGCATAATGTAGATGTAGCTAATAGTAATTTATGCTTACAGATGTCCCTCTGCACAAGTCAAGAGAGCAGCTGATGCTGCCTGAGGAATGGGAGCGCTAGCCAGGTCCTGAATCTCTGGAGGACACTACAACAGGACGCTTCCCTTGCCAACAGCAGGAAATCTGAAGCATCTCCTGGCTTTCATTCATTACTACTCTTCCTCAGTCCTTCTGGCTCCAAGATCATTGATGGACAAGAAGCTGACAAGCCCAGATGGGCAGTGACTGGCCATGGCTGAGACCAGATGGTACCAGGGACATGCTACTGAGTATCAGGTTCTCCTTCCTGTATTGTGTGACAACTCCTAAACACTTCAAGGCTATCATCTCTGAGAAAGGTTCTTCAAATTTGCCTTTTCTCTAGCAGAATCTGTTTTTCTCCCCCTGATTATAGCAAGTCTCACATTATCTTGGTAGTTAGGTAAGAGCAGTTCTCTTCAGTGGGTTCTAAACTCCTAGAGGACAGGGTCAATCACCTAGTCCTCTCATAACCCCAGCAACTAGCACAGAACTTGGCACCAGTGCCGTCTGTATTTGGACATAACATAGGCTTAATAAACGACTGCTGAATTATTTGGCTGAACACTCCAGGGCTTGGAAAATGAACAACTACATTGATGTTTCCAACTACGGACTCTATTGTGTATTTACTCACATTTCAGAGGAAGACAAGCTTATCATCCCAAGCATTACCACATTAATAATAATGATGAGGACAATGACAGTGATGATAGTCCCTTATGCAAGAGTATCACCTTATAATTTCCACGCACTTTTCAATTTGTTATCTCATTTGTGTCTCACAATACCCTCTGCAGCAGGCAGGGCCAAGTATCCTCATAGTCAGGACACAGATGAGGAATGTGCTAATCAGAGAAGGTAAATGCATTTTCCAAGCCATTCAGCTATTAAGAGATAGAATAAGACCAAAATCAGGTCTTCAGTCTGCCAAACCACAGCTCCGCTGTGAATGATAAAACTAAATGACTAAAACCCTATAATGATGACAATAAATAAAACCCAAGTCCTTCAAGATGGAAAAATTAAAAGGACCGGCTTTACCTGGATTCTAATACATGCAGTCTATTTCCAAATTTTGTATGAGCAAAAAGTTGGAAACAACAACCCCAGACATCAAATCAGTAAGGAGCTGGTTAAAAGGTATTGATGAGAGCCATCCACTGAAACACGAGCAGCCTGTAAAGCAGTAAGTCTGAATACTGATGTGGGAACATGTCCAAGATCTGTTGGTATATGTGCTCAATAGATCAGATTACAGATCAGTACATATGATGTGGTCTTACATAGAACAGCTACTGCCTGTTTTTGTAAATAAAGTTTTATTTTAACACAGCTATGCTTGTTTATATTTGGTATGTGGCTTTTTTTTTCTTAAGCATTGCAACAGCAGAGATAAGCAGTTGCAAGAGAAACCATCTGGAGCCAAATATTTACATCCTGGCATTTTACAGAAAGCATTTGCCAACCCCAGATATAGAGCTGACATTCCTTTATATAATATACCCATAATGAGATAACAAACCATTAATAATGGAACCCTAGGAGATGAGAGTACTACTAGGGGAATGTTATGCTTTACAGTATATCTTACATAGTTTTATGTTATTTGGCTTTCCAATTAACACATTACTTTTAAAAATAGGCAAAATGAAGATAACTCCATTTTGAATTCATACAAGAAGCCCTACGTCATGGGAGGTGGAGTGAGAATCTACATCACAGCCCCCAGGCCCACAGAATTCTTCCAAGAGTTTGAAAGGGAAAACAGACACATTTTAGGTTCTGTCTGGTAAAAGTTGATTCATTGTGACTTTTTCTGAGCTATTTCATATTTTCTTCATGCGTGTTTTGAGCTCTTTCCTCTGAAACAACCAATTTCTCCTACCCCAATCTCCTCCTATTCAGCTTCAAGGTCCTGTCTAAATGGTCCCTGCTCAGCAAGTCCTTTACCAACTACCATTCTGAAAGCGTGCTTTGTTTTTCTTTCTCACAGTAGCCTATTTTTTAACCTCTTACACTTTTCATGTTTGGTTTGTTTACTTAATTTATTATCTGTTTCTCTCACTCATTTTTGAGTTATACTGGGGTAGGGACCTTGACTGTTTAGCTCACTACTGTAAACTCAGTCAACAGTACTGGGCATGAATAAAGTGGGAGCTCGGGAAGCATTGTTGGAGGAACCAATGGTCTCACACACCTGCATGGACAACCCAGCCTGCCTCTGCTTCGAGGGAGACCACCATACATGCTGCAGGAGGAGAATAAAGGTTCTTCCACTCACCCTTTCCACCAATATCACCGGCCAGAAGAAAGACAACACGCCTCCCTGGGATTGATCTTAGTGACAATCCTCACAAGAAGATCCCCTCTTTGCTTTTTGTTTCTTCCATTAAGGGCAAAGCTCCCCAAGGGGATGGATTCTGAAAGTCCCACAGAGCAGTGGTCTGACAGAGGTACCTCTGGTATGACCCTGGTCAGTACCATCTCCTAGGAGGTTAGCCCAGCCAGGTTCATGGGACAACTGAACAGTGGTCAAAACCCCACACCCTTTGCCTTAGAATTAGGTGGGCCTTTAGCAGCACATCTGCAGGAGAAAGATCCTCCAGCCTGGCTGTTGCTTGGATGTGAACTCCATGGAGGCAGGGGCTTTGGTTTCCTACTGTGTTCCCAGCATTTGTATCAGTGTAGGGGCGCATAGCAAGTACTTTGTCAATATCTACTGAATGAACAAACAAATACAAATGCCTGATCTGCCTTTGCCCCCGATGCCAAAGCCAAATCCCGTGATGCTGTTCCATGGACACGTAGATTAAGTTCTTGCCCCTCTGAGGACATCTCGGGGACTTGAAAGTGGTACACAAACTGGGAAGTTATACTATGTTGAGAGTGATGCAGCCGTACTTGTCCCAGAAGAATGAAGAAGCCAGGAAAATCGACTCCCAGCGAGGATGGGGCAGCAAATACTCAGAAAGCATCAGGCCAGAGACAAGTCCTGAATGGGAGATCATGTTATCCATATCTGATCTTTTGTTCTTTTTTTGATACTGGGGATCGAACTGTCGACCTTGCATGTACCAGGCAAGCACTTGAGCCACTGAGCTAAATTCCTGGCCCTCTATGTCTGATTTTCCATACTGACTCTGCCCGTTGGGTGTTTACACTTCCTTCCTATGAGCTCCTGTTTCTAAAAATATTTTGCCTTTTTGTGTTATATTTGCTTGAATTTTTGTTATATGTACTGCTAAAATATAGAACCCTTTTTAGTTTAAATTGGGTTGGCTGTTAGTTGTTTTCTAATAATAAAGCCTTCTTTCTGGCTCAGGTTGTTTTGAGTGGGCTTCTGTTTCTTATATTCTTATAACAAATTCCCTCCCCCTCTGCTGAGTGGGTTTTCTTTTTTTAATTTTCAAACTAAAATAATATCTTAGATGAGAGCAAAGAGCTGCTGCCTCTCACTGGGGAAGCTGGAAGGGTGCAGGAAGCACTCCTGGGCTCTCTGCCCCAGGCCAGACTGGTTTCCATGGTGCTCAACCAGCTGACTCCAGCAAGGACTTCTCTCTGTGGGGCTTTTGTGAGCTCCCCTCACCCCTCAAAACAGAGCTCCTGAAGCCATAGCTCCCAGGAGACTCATCTCCTCAGCATTAGCGGAGCCTCAGATCTCTCAAAAAGGCAAGGAGACAAAGATGGCTCCCAGATGGAGGAGGCCAACTCTTCACCTCCTGAGGATGTCAAACTGCCTACTATGCAAGTCTCATGCCTCCATCTGCAGTGCTCTGTGGACCTGCAGAGAAGAGTGTCTGAATTCTTAGATAGGGACTAGCAAAGTATACAGGACATATACATGCACACCATAAACGTCTGTTGTAAATATCCCATACTCATATGTGTACACATACAAAACATTATGCTTGCACTTTATACTTTTAGTAAGCAGAAAGGAAAAGGTATTGTTTTACTGGGCTAGCTCCAGGATGAGGTATCCATATCCTTCTTCCAAATAAGAGCACAGCAAAATGTCTTTGGGATGGAACAGAAACTATCAGAGTATGTGCCCCAGAACCAGGGATGGACCTATTTATATCTCTTTATATGAATCAAGAAGTTGATGCCCAAGGAAGTTGGAAAGGTTGGTTTAGGCAGCTGAGTTAATAAGTGATGGAGCCCATACTGACTCTGCCCCTTGGGGCAGATATTGAGCACCGGAGGATATCAAAGCTATGGGAACTGACAGCAAAGTAACCCGTTTCAGGAATCCAAGAATCCTGGTTAGAGAGAAGAAAAGCATAGAGAATGTAAGGGTCCCTGGGTTTCACCAAATGGGCTGCTGGACCAGAGGCCCAGGGAGAAAGCAGAAAGTGGTTAACATCAGGGTGTGCAGCCTACACAAGCATGCAGGTAGCTAAAGGTTCTTACTGGACCCCACCTGACAGAACACACACCTCTCTCCTGGCACTTGCACTACAGATCTTAATTAAGTAGTGGAGGTTGTACTTCTCTCTCCATCCTCTCTTTTCAGTCATCAGCTGTCTCTTTACTATTTAGGTGGCCCATATGCCAGCTGGGAAAGTCTTCTTCCCTGGGCTGTATTTTGGACTTGAGGGGTCCCTCCAGATAACACTTTGGGCTGCCCACTGAAGGTGGAAAGTGCTTCATAGAGAAGAGAACTGGCAGATGTGGCTCTTGATCCTTGATTTCATCAGAGAAGACCTGGAGAAGAGGAGCCCACAGCCAGGTGACCACAAAGTGACTGAGGAGGAAGTTGAGGGACTTTCTGCCCAGTAGCTTATTGTCCCCAAGAAATGTGAAATAAAGTCCGCTTATAAGGGTAACACTGACAATGATGGCATTTGGGTGAAATATTGGGGTCTCCGCCCAGAAGACCCAGGTAGGACAAGTCAGAAGCAGCTCTAGCTGTTACTTGCACTTGGCTTGGGCTCAAGGGCAGCACTTGTCATGGCTCTAAATATATTTGTGCAGCTTTTTCTGGCTGTCCTCAGCCATTTGGGTGTGTGTTTTACCAAGGGTACGGTTTGGCAAGGATTATACAATAGAAGGATCAGTGGGTAGGGAAATTGAGGGTATTGATGAGAATATGAATAAAGAAAGAATAATAAAAAAGGCATGATAATCCAGCAGGGGGACTGGTGGTGTGCAGAGCAACGGAGCTCCCAGACTAGGTGTAGGTCGTGACTTTAGTTGGAATTCTGCAGAGTCCACCACCTGACACAGTGCGAGGAAAAGGTTTGGAGACAGGAGGTTAACTGCAGGGTAGGTGACTGGAGAAGAAAGGACAGTAGAAAGGTCCATTTCATTCTCCAAGTCATCCCCTTGAGGCAAGAAGATGACAAGAAAAGCGGTCTCTAGTTTATGCACATTATATCTTCTAGAACTGTACTTGACAAATAGCAGACCACTAATAGCTATGAAGAGTTCAATGAGGTGATGAATATAAAATACCCAGGGCAGTGGTGGCAGTTGGTACACACGGAGTTAGCTATTATCATAATTAGTGATATTTGTGAACTCATATGAGAAAGTCTCAAGCATTGCCAAAAATATTTCATTAAGGGACATTTTAAAAGGTGGCTCAGGCCCTACATTGTGCAAGTGGGAACCATGGGCCAGAAAATTTTTAATTTTAACCAGTAATATGACCCCATTTGTATACACAGGCTGGCGAGAAGTGAACTTGGATTACAGTAATAATAACAAAATTCATCATCTCTAGAGAATCTGTAGAATGTTTAGTATATTCTGAGCATTATACTAATACATATATCTGTATATCTCTACCTAATATGTCTGTACAGAATATCTTTTATTCTTAACCTTCTGCAACATAATTTTTATTACCCCCATTTTTTGTGGATGATGTTCCAGGAGATAATAACTTGCCAAACTCACAAATCAAACAAGAAATGGAACTAGGATTTGGTAATGGGGTCTGGGATAATTAAAAAAGAAGAAAAGGTCAAAAAGAGAATAATAGAGTAGAATAAAGTGGAGTGCCCAAAAGCCTGGAACTCTCTCACTACTATTAATAACACTGGAAGATTATAGAACATTCAACATGTGCCAGGCACCATACCAAGGGCTTCAGTGCACGGACTCATTGATCTTCACATTTCTAGAGAGCAGGAATTTTCCTATCATTGCTTCACAAATGAAGACATGGAGGTTTTGAGAAGTCAAATAATTTGTACACGATCACACAACTGTTAAATAGTAATCATGGACTTGCAATCCTGTTAATCTGAGTCTGTGATCTTGGCCAGGAAGGGACTTGTTTTTGTAAATAAATTTTAATTGTCAAATGACCACGCCTATTCCTTTACATTTTGTGTAGGGCTGTTAGAGCTCTACAATGGTAGGGCTGAGTAGTTGTAGTAGGTAAACCTACAATATTTACTCTCTTTAAGAAAAAATTGTTGGCTCCTGCTTTTGATACCTCCATGATAGCATTCTGCTTGACTGAATTAATTCACAGGTGCAATGGGAGCAAGTGAATAGGGCAGCTGGAAGGATGAGGAAATATGATTGGGGTGGGTATGTTGTTCAGTAGTAGATTACCTGCTTAGTATGTGCAAAGCCCTGGATTTTATCTCCAACACTGCAAAATAAATAAATACATGAATGAGGAGGGAGAAAATGTGATGAGAAAGTATCAGAAAATGATCAGTCTATGATAAAAAGCAGGGATATGTAGTCAAAGAGTATTCTTGGGATTGAGGTCCAAGCACAATGACCCTAGGATTGGACTGGCTGTCCATATGAGTGGATGTGGTTTGGATATGGATTGAGTATATCTTCCAAATGTTAATGAGATAGAGACTTGGTCTCCTGTGTGGTGATGTTGAAATTGAGGGACCTATAAGAGGAGACACCTAGTAATAAACAAATTCAGCAGTGTAGCTGGATACAAAGTCAACACTCAAAAATCAATAGCATTCCTGTACACAAACAAACAACTCACTGAGAGACAAATTATGGAAATATCACCTTTCACGACAGCATCTAAAAAAATGAGATACTTAGGAATCAGCCTAACCAAGAATGTAAAAGATCCATATGCTGAAAATTATACAACCCTAAAAAAGGAGATTGAAGAGGATATTAGAAAATGGAAGGATATCCCCTGCTCTTGGTTAGGAAGAACCAACATTGTGAAAATGGCCATGCTCCCAAAACTGTTATACAGATTCAATGCAATCCCAATCAAAATACCATCAACATACCTTACAGATCTAGAAAAAACATTCCTAAAATTCATCTGGAAACAGAAGAAACCTAGAATAGCAAAGGTGATTCTGAGCAACAAAGGCAAGACAGGAAGCATCTCAATCCCTGATTTGAAACTATACTACAAAGCTACAGTGATAAAATGTGCATGGTACTGGCAAAGAAATAGACCTGAGGATCAATGGAACAGATTAGAAGATGCAAACACTACTACAAAGACACTCAGCCACCTTATATTTGACAAAGGGGCTAAATGTGTTCATTGGAAAAAACATAGCCTCTTTAATAAATGGTGTTGGAAAAATTGGTTTTCCACATGTTGAAGACTGAAAAATAGACCCATGCCTATCACCATACACTAAACTAAAGTCAAAATGGATCAAGGATCTAAATATTAAAACAGAAACACTAAATCTACTGGAAGACAAAGTAGGTAAAAACATTGGCGACATAGGGGAAGGGAGAGAATTCACGAATAAAATGCAAGCCACACGGGAAATACTTCCAAGACTCAACAACTGGGATCTCATATTACTAAAAAGTTTTTGCACTTCAAAAGAAATCACCAACAAAGTGAAAAGAAAACCCACAGAATGGGAAAAAATCTTAGCCAACAATCCCTCAGACAAAGGACTTATATCCAAAATATATAAAGAACTGAAAAACATCAAGCCCTTCAAATTCAAAGACTCTCTCCAAAAATGGGCATCTGGGGTGAACATACAGCTCTCAGATGAAGATATACAAATGGCAAATAAATACATGAAGAAATTCTCACCATCACTGGTCATTTGAGAAATGCAAATTAAAACAGCATTGAGATTTCATATTACCCCAGAAAGAATGGTTGCCATCAAGACAACAACTGATAACAAATGTTGGCAAGGATCGCAGGGAAAAAGGAACATTTCTCCACTGTTGGTGGGAGTGAAGACTGGTGCAACCACTGTGGAAATCAGTATGGAGAGTCCTCAAAAAACTAAGATTGGAAATTCCATTCAATCCAGCTATTCCCTTCATGGGTATTTTCCCAGAAAAATTGAAAACATCAGGTCACAGAGATATATGTGCACCTATGTTCATAGCAGCACAATTTGTGATAACTAAATCTTGGAAACAACCAAAATGCCCATCAACTGCAGAGTGGATGAAAAAAATGTGATTTTTTTTATACAATGGAATACTACTCAGCCATAAAAATGATGATCTTATGGACTTTATAGGTAAATGGAGCCAACTTGAAAATATCCTCATTAGTGAAATAAACAGGAATCACATGAGTAAATATCATATTATCTCTCTAGGGTAAAAAATAACAAAAACTGACCTAATACTGGGATCCAAAGAGTATGATAGATATTGTGAAAGGGAAAGGGAAAGAAAGTGCTCTAAAGAGTATAATGAAATGTATAGTGTGTAAGATAGTTGACCATATTACTGAATTTCTGTTGGAACACTGAACAGAAGGATTTGCGCTGTCAATGTTTGAGTGTCTAGCCACTATTTATGCTTTGATTTTGTAACTTTGGCAACTATTTTTTGAGACGACAATGAGTAATATATCAACTGGTGATTCTATGATGAGAATTTTTTTTCCTTTGAATTCAGTATTGTTCTACCCTTTTCTGCTTTTCTATTCTCTTTAATTTTCTTTTATTTCTTTGAAAAAAGAAAAAGAAAAGAAAAATATGCAATATAACAATCATTGTGAAATTTCTTTCATTCTGTTGTGAAAACCTATATTGACATTGTTTTGAGTTTGGTGTTGTTGTTTACGCTGTTTGCTTTTTGTTCTTTTCTGACTTTTCTGGTTTTTAAATAAATTTTTTTTTTTAAAAAGGAGACACCTAGTGGAAGGTTAGGTCATGGGAACCACTGCCTTTGGAAGGGACTGACCTAGTTCTGGTGTGACCCCAGTTATAGTGGGTTGTTATGAAAAGGGTGAACCTGCTTCCTAAATTTTTCTGGCCTCCCATCATGCTGTGTGATCTTTCCTACATGGACCCCTGGTAGTGTGATGCCATTCACTATGAGACCCTCATCAGAGCCATAAAGATGGACTGACATGATCTTGCAAAGTCAGGCCCCCAAACTGTGTGGTAAACAAATGTTTTAAATTTATAATGCACTCTTCAGGCATTTGTTACAAGAACAGGAAGTGGACTAAGCCATGGTTGTTGAAGTTATTGAGGACAGTGGGAGGATTTGGTGTAGAGAAGACTAAGACACATCCTGGATCCTAGCTAAAGCAGGTGAGGGACCAGGAAGATATTAGCTGATAGCTAAGAAAGCAAGTTATGAGACTGAGGGAGAGCTAGGTATATCCACCAGAGAAAAAGGAAGGAGAGCAGCATGATTTGGAAGTAGAAGTACAAAGAGAACGCTGTTCCCCTTCTCTTGACCCTGGGCCATCTGAATGTAGAAGACTAAGCCACCTGCAGGGTTTCAGTGGAGGCAGGTCCTCTGAAGGAGCAGCTGTGCCAGAGTTGGCACAGTCTCCCCCTGGCCCAGCCCCAGGTGGTCCTTTCTGCACTACACCATGCCCCCTCTGCCAATTTGGTTGGCTGTGCCCTTGGCGACCTCCGGCACTAGGCCCTTACCTGTGTAGTCAATCACAAAGCCAGCATTGCTCACAGATGCGTCACTGCGGAAGGCAAGGAAGAGGCTGTTGCTGCTGCTTTCGATGCGGCCTGGGAGCTGGGAGCCATAGAAGCTTCCTATGAGAGGGCTGAGAGAGTCTCTTCCATCGTAGATATGGAGGAAGTCATAGCCAGGCTCCAAGTTAAAGCTAGGGAACAAAAACACCCCACCCCACCCCACTAAGGTCAAACAAGGGCTCATGCTGGAGCCTTAGGTTCAACCCAGTGATGGAGGTGCCCAGAGAGCAAGCCCAGCATCTTGGTAGCCAGCACCTAAAGGCTGGATGGGGAATTGGGTGGGGGGTGGGGTAGATAAAACCTTTCCTGTAGGATGAGCAGGTAAAGAAGCTACATTCCAGAGTCAGTGTCCAAAAATTGAGAGCTGAGAACATAATTCCCTCTTTCTACAGCAGGGAAAATGAGTTGCCAACTCTAGGCACTGAGGGGTCAGAACTTCAGTTTCCTACCTGACGTCAGCATGCTTTTGATAGCATGCTGTTCTTCACCTCTTCCCTAAGAGGAAGGAGCTGCCCAGGGGCCAGTCCCAGGCAGGAAAGTCCAAGCCAGTTTCCTAGTTGTCAGGATTTGCTGCCACCCCAGTCCCAGCACTCAAACAAGAGGTGTTTCTCTCTTAACTGCCCTGATCCCATTGAGAGGGAAAATCCATTAAAAAACCCTCCTTATTTAGCAAATCGAGTATTAGAGTTCATGAATATGACTTATCCCACATTATCCCAAATTGGAATGGCTATAGTAAAAATGACCCAAAATGCCTTGTATTGGCAAGAAATGGAGTCCCAGGGCCCTCCTGACTTCCAGGTGGCTTTGTGGCCTGACTTTTCCTGTTGGCCCATGGTATTTGGTAACTTTGAAAACAGGTCTGCTCTCCGAGGCAGTGATTTCATGTTCAAGCATAGATCTAGCAACAGCAATTGATAGCAATTGTGCAAAGAGAAAAATAACAGAAAAGTAAATGAATTTGCAGAAAACAGATTTTTGATGCGAATTCAGCCACAGCCATGAGCTGGGTACTCAGATGGATCATTTGGCTGAACTGAGAATGACATGGTCTTCCTTCCCTCTAGCTAAGATATATGGTAGAGAGGAAGGGCCACACATTTCTAGAACAAAGGGTAGAAGGCCAGTGAGGAGACAGGGGGAAGGACTTAGAGGCAACTGTGCAGCCTCCTCCCCCAGCATCCTGTCACACTTGTGTCAGCTGCATGGTCCCCACCTCTGTCAGGAGATCTGATCATCTTTTCCTGCAACTCAGTTTCTACACACCCCTGGGGAAGGGTTGCAGAGTGAATCTTTCTTGGTCACAAATTATAGCATGATCAGTTCTTAACTAATTGACTTCTTTCTGTACTTATTTTTCCTTCACTCATTAAAATTTATCTGAACATTTTAATAAGCCAAGCAGTGTCCCAGATTCTTGGTGGGAGGAACATATCAGATACTCCTCCTCCTTTCCAGAAGTTGATGGTGCTGTAGGAAGTGATGGACATACAGACAACAAAGTGGCTAATAAAATCTGTATAAGGCAGAGTGGGAGCACACAGCTCCTTGGGAAGGGAAACAATCCAGATTTCATGGAGGTTAAGCCCCAGCTGGTCTCAGGACGTAACAAGACTCTCAGTGGTTGGAAAAGGAGAGAAAGGAAGTTTCTTTGAAGGCAGATGCACAGCAGATGCACAGACAAGGCCACAAAGCCATCAAAGAGCCTATAAACCCCTGAAAGGTGCCACAAGTTCAATCTGACTGAAGCTCAGGGCCAAGATGGGATAGGAGCCTGCCTGGGATGTGGACAAGGGCTAGGTCCTGTAGAGTGACACCCAAAAGTTCAGACTTATTTATGGGCAAGAGAGAGTCATTAAAGGATTTTTAAAAAGGGAACTGTTTATGTGTTTGTTTTTAAATAGACATGTACATAAAGACTCAGAATATTCCCATCCCCCCAGATAGTTCCCATCCACCTTCCCTTGTCTTAGAAGTCACTTGGTATGGTTTGTGTCTGTCTCCCCAAAGCCTCATGCAATCATGAGGGGCGGGTTTTTCACAGGTGGCTGAATCTACAGTTTGTGACTGAGTCATGGTCCAATAGTGTGATTAAGGATGTGAGTGCTACACCTGACCTAGGCCGCGTAGCCTGCATACAATATAAGGAACAGAAAGAGGTGTGTCCCTCCCCTCCCTTGTTGCTTTGCTACAGTCTTCCTGCCATGAACTGTTCCCTGCCATGCCATCCTGCCTTGGAGCCAGCTGATTATGGACTTAAACCTCTACAAACTGTGAGGTAAATAAACTTTTCTTTCCTTAACATTAGACATCGAGTATGTTATTTCAGCAACAAGAGAAAAGTAACTAAGACACCACTATTGATGATCTCTCCTCCCCATAGATTAGCTTTGCTGATCCTAAAACTTCACACAAGTTGAACCATATATTATGTATTTCATGTGTCTGGCTTCTTTCACCCAGCAGTATATTTTGGGAACTCATCTACACTGTTGCATGTATCAGTAGCTGATTCTTTTTAACTGCTGAGCACTATCATTATAGGGTGTTAAATGGAAAATGGGGTGGTTATTTCTGCACATTTGAGTGACAAGATCCTTCTGACAGCTGGATAAAGAAGAGATTGATGAGGAAAGCAACATGGGGCAGAGGAAGCAGTTAGGAGATGTCAGCAGTCACTTGAGTGACTCAAACCAAGATAGGAGCTGGTATGATGGAGAAGAGAGAAACATGAAAAAGTTAAGGCAGTAGAGGTGAACCCCTTGGCTGCTCATGGAAGAAGTAGTGAGGGTCCAAGGGGACAGTGACACTCCCAGGCATCCTGAATATAGCTTGCCTTGGGAAAAGTCACAGGCTTGGTATTGTGCATGTTTCATATGCAGTGAATGAGGCATGAGATCTAGACAGTCAGCACAGGGATACGGGCTTCTACATCTCTGAAGGAAGGAAGTCAGGGCAGGTGGCAGGGAGCCCTCCACCTTCCCCAGGAGGTTGCAGCCACAGCAGTCAGCTGGCTCTGGAAGGAGGCACAGGTGAGGAAGAGGCAATTATGGCAAAGTGTGGCAGAGAAGTAGGGCCAAGAAAGGGAGCCAGGAAACCCCAGAAGAGGCTAGAGAAGTAGGGGAGAGAAGCTTATAAAGCCAAGGGGAAAACATAAGGATGGTGAGAATGTTCAAGAGGTGGAACAGGATGAGACTTTGGAAATTCTGTTTTGTTTGACAAGCAGGAATTGATTGTTGCCTTTCGTCAGAGGAGTTTTTGGTGGAACTGGGATGGCAGAAGTCAGGGACCATGGCTGGGTGTCCCATAAGGAGCAGAGTGAGGGAAGCAGAGGTGAGTTTTTGCAGGCTTGCCTAGGAATGGGTTGCAAGAGAGGAGGCAGGAGCTAAGAGAGGAGAACAGGGAAGCCTGAGCTTGGCCATGTGCTGAGGAGCAGGATGGATGGAGTCAGGGAGAGCAGAAGGGGAAATACAGGAGGGCAGGGCAAAGGGATCCCCGGAGGGCCTTCTTTCTGAATCTCAGGTACTTCAGAGTTACTGTGTAAATTATTACAAGGATCCAGTTGTGGGACATGCCACAATCGTAGTACTTGGAGGCTGAGGTAAGAAGATAGTGGACAATTAAATGAGACCCTGTCTTAAAATAAGATAAAAAAAAGAGCTAGAGGTACAGTTCAGTGCTAAAATACTTGGTGAGCATGCACAGACCCTGGGTTCTGTCCTAAACTACACACACACACACACACACACAAATTATTATAAGGATTACATAAGATAATGTGTTTTGTGAAACCACTCAGCTTGTTACAGAGGGGATATTCAAAAATGTTCTCTTTCTTTGTCTGTCTCTCTGTTTCTGTCTCTCTCACCTCTTTTGAAACTGACAGCTTTCCCTACAGACCTACATACTTACCTGGGGACCCAGTCCTCAGTCCCCTAGCTGCTCTGAACCCTTGTCTCCCACCCGGGGGGAAAGGTACATACATGTTAAATACCAGGGCGATGACGTAGTCTGGTGAGACAGTCACTTTCCAGTCACATTCCTTTCCTGGTGGGTAGGGCTCGGGGTAATTTGGCGAGAGGATGACTCCTGATGGTCCAGTTAGGTCTCCTCCGCAGGGAGCTGAGAAGAAAGGAGGCCGAAGGTAAAATTGTCTCCTTCACCTTGGTCATACTTTAAGGTGTAGTCGTGAGGCATGGTAGAAAAGGGATGAGGTTCATAGGTCCGAGTTAAAACCTAGCTCTAGGGCTGAGTGTGGAACAATGGAATTTGACTTGGGAGTGATGGGAATGTCCTGGAAGCAGATAGTGGTGGCACAATATCATGAATGTTCCAGATACCACCAAACTGTTCACTTTAAAATGAGTGATTTTTAGGCTGTGTGCATTTTACCTCAATGAATTATTTTTTTATAATGTCTGCTTGTGCCACGACCTGATTGTGTTATCTTAGGGAATTTATCTGATCTCGCTAGGTCTCTGTGGCCTTCCTCAATAGTAAAATAGAGGTAATATCTTCCCTGTGGGGTGGCTCTAATGATCACTGGAGAGTTCTGGTTTGTAAATACGGTACCATCACTGCCTTTCAGACCGCTGAAATGCATGGTACCTTCCCGCTGCCTTGCACCCAGATATCAGGCAGATTTTGTGGAGATTTACTGTGGGTTCCTGTGTACTCAGACAGAAGGAGTGCACATGATCACACTTGCCTGCCACGCCTGGCTAGCCTCTCTTGCTGCCAGTGCTCCTGGCATCTGCTGGGGTGGCAGACACCTTCCAGCTTCCCCAGAGGCCTGTCCAGAAGGGATTGTGTACAATTAGCTGGATGGAGGTGCTAGAATCCCTGAGAATCTTCAAGTTCTCCATCTGCTGAGATGACAGGCCTCTAAGCAGGTGGGGAGGGCAAGGTGGTTGGATGGTCCAGCAAACTTCTTACCAAGGGACCTGCCAAGCCACCTCCCTACCTCCTCAGCCAAGTCCCTTCATCCCTCTCTGATGAAGTTGTGGGTATACTGCATGAATGGACAGACAGAGCAAAGCTGGGAAGCCTGTGGGGTCATAAGCAGGAAAAGATGGCTGAGACTGTGCACATAGCTCTGAGTGGACACAACAGAGCATGATAAGGTTGCCAGGGGAACCAACAAATGGTGAATCTGAAGGAGGAGAGATAGCTGTGGAAGGAAAGAGGACAGAGAATCCCAGAGAGAGTCAAAGGGTATTTGGACCCAGAGGAGCAGTCAGTCACTCACTCGTCACAGATTTGAGCTCTTGTCTTATGCTGTGGAGTTTTACTGTGTGAAGCTTAAAGGGCTGAGTCTCCAGAAAGGGAGTTCAGGCCAGAGAAACATATCATGGCTGAACCTGAGCCCCGTGTCAGGAGCAGGGTGCTTTTTTTTCCCCATAGGAAAACACACCACAAGCACCAAGTGGAGGCCAAACACTCAAGCTGGACATCTGTCTCATAGGCAAGACTCATGGCATTTGAGATAAGTGTTACCTCAGTTTGTGAACTTAATTCATATCACCATTCTGGAAAAGATGGCCAAGTTCGTGTTCATGCGGGAAAGATGGCTGCACCGTGTTTGTTAACTGATGCAGAGTTCACAAACAAAAACAAAATTTGCCAAATGCTTCTGTTTGTGAGTCAAATTGCCAGCAAAAGTTCTCGTGAACAATGAATGGTGGTACCACTGTGCATTCTCTTGTTCATGTCTCATTAACAACCCAGCGAGCTGTGGATTATTCTTCTGGATGATAGAAGAGGAAAGAGGCCCCGAGAGGTGAAACAGTCTTTTCAGTCACTTGGAGACTCAAGCCCAGCTGCCTCCCAAGTCTGTCCTCTGCTTGTTCCAGAGGAGGGTAGCACTTCTGTGGATCTCTGGGCCTCAGCACCTGGTTGCAGGTGCCTGAGCCTCACATTCTTCTCCACTAAACGCTCATGGAGGCAGACTGAGCAAGGTCTGTGTGGTTAGACAGCTCTAACTTGTCTAGTTAGAGCAACCCTGCTCTGGTCAACCTGGAGACAAGGTCTAGCATACAGAGGAAGTGAGAAAGCCTGTGCCCCGTAAGAAAGGCCAGTTGCCTGTGGGGTCATCTCCAGGGACTCCATACTGCCTCCGTTGTCAGCTCAGGGGCTTCTCGCTTCAGATTTGCCACAGATTGGGTGAGTCTGGGCATTTCTGAATAATCTGCCTCCACTCTTCTGCCAAACCCAAAGATCTCTTAGTTTGCCTCTGCCCCAACACAGCTCTTCTGCAGATGGTTCCTGGCCTCAGACAGCCAGGCATCTTCTTCCCACCTGGGAGCCTGAGCAAACTTCGCTATCCTGTGCCAGTTGTGCCCAAGGTCCAGGGAGGCTCTTGGGCTGCCTCAGGGACAGATGTGGCAGGTGCAAACATAATTTCCAACTGGGAGTGAGCATCAGCCCCTAAGCATTTCAGACAGCCAGGAAGTGGGCAAGCTGTATGGAGGGGCAAGAGCTGTGACAAGGGCATTGACTTAGAAGTCACACAGTCCTGGGTTCAAATTCTGACAATGCCACTCACTAGCAGTGTGAATTTGGGTGAACTCCCCCCTCATCCACTGGAAGCCTCTACTTCCTTGTCTCCAAGAGGAAAGAAGAATGATAAGGACTTTTAATACATAGTGGTTATTAGGAACCAATGACCTGAGTGAATTCTAGCTTTATCTTATTTAACCCTCAAAACAACCCAATAAGATAGGGACTCTTATTTCCCTATTTCACAGATAAGTAACAGTAACTAACGCACAGGGAAGTTAAGTAGTTTGTGTGTAACGCTACAGAGCTTGTCACTGTGAAGCTGGATTTGCATGTAAGTCAGAATCTAGCTTCAAGCTCACATGGTGATTTCAGTTACAATGTCTGCATCACGTTGAGCTCAGTGTCTCTTGTATGTATTGATGTTCAGTACATACTTGTTTCTTTGCTTCTTCCTGTAATGAAAGACCATGAAGGCCAGTTAGTTCACATAAGGCAGATTGCCAAGGAAGTGGAAATTAGGGGCTTGTTGCTCGGATTTCCAGGCTGTCTGTGAGAACAGAGGCATTTATTCTGCTGCCTGAGGAACACTTCCCAAAGCCATGAAGAGGAATGAGTAGTGGAAACCGATTAACCTCGCTGATCTGCTTTCTGCCTGGTATAGCCTTCATCAGCTCTGCAGGTGGTAGCCCCTTTCTCCCGTCTCACCTCAGGACCTGCTTTTCTGCAGAACAAGACTCAGGAATCTCAGGCTGATAGAAGGGTGAGTTTGGAAGGAAACTCACAGGCCATTAAGTTTCTCCCAGGTCTTATGAGAATCCCCTTGACCAGCAGGAATTCTGACTCAGGGAAGGGAAATGAATCCGTAAATGTGTAACGGGAAACAGAGGTGGGAAAGGAGGAAAGAGGGATGGAGGGAACTTGGTATATTATTACCCCATAATAGTATAAGGAAAGTATGTTTAACCTCGCAACGAGCAAATTGAAGCTCAGAGTTAACCCAGTTTTCCCAAGGCCATCAAGCTAGTAAATGCCAACGCCAAACACTAAACTCAGATCTGTCTACTTCCATATCCCACACTCTTTCCTACTTGTATGTAGCTAAGAATTAAGTAGGTTCTGGAACCCAGGTCTCAGACTCCTGTCCCCATACTTTCATACTGCTCCTCACTCAAGCACCCAGATGGCCCTTATCTCCCCTAAGAACAGGACTCAGTGTCTTGCATCCAGGTCACAGAGTCAGGACCTACAAAGCCCAGTCTTCAGATGCTGGGACAGTGCCTCCCTTGGAGCCAGCACAGAGAGGTGCAGGACAGTTTCAGGAAGGTCACTGCAGAGGAGGTCTCAGGAAGATGACTCCCAGCCATCTCCAGCAGGGACACAGCATGGTAGGTGGGAAAATGTGAGGTTTTGTCCTCAAATTGACGTGGGTGTGAAACTTGGCTCTGCCATATCCTAGCTCTGGCATTTGAGACAAGATATATAAATTTGGGTTTCAGCTTCTGCAACTGTACATGCGAGAATAGTGCTAATTTCAGAGCACTGCTGGGAAAGTTAAACTCAGTTATCTGAGTGAACAGTTGGCATTGGGCTGGCACATGGTAAAGACTTAGTGGCCACTGGGTTTCCTCTCCCCTAGGACCCATTACTGGTGCAGAGATAAAGGCATTCATCATTTAGCCTGAGAACAAGAGCAGAGGAAAATGAGCATCTGGAATTTTCTATTTTTCTTTCCTGTCTTCTTCCCTCCTGAAGTTATCCCTTTTCCCCATTTAAGCAGCTAGGGGGCAGAATTATTCAACCTCAATTCCTCACAAGCTGCATGACCTCAGACAAGTCTGTTTCTTCATTTGTGAACCAGGGAGGTTTAAAAACCTAAGGCAGAGTTTATAAACTAAGGTAACCAGTAATCCCCTTGAGAAGAGAAGGAACAAGTGTCTTGCCATTGCTCCTGAGAATGTAGTGTTTCAAATAGTAGAATGTGCTGACCATATAACCAAGGGGAGACTCTTGTCAACCTAGATAGCTGGAGCTGCAGAGAAGACTTCCTTGGTCTGAAAGTCTTTAAGAACGTGTGTGTGTGTGTGTGTGTGTGTGTGTGTGTGTGTGTTGTGTGTGTGTGTGTGTGTGTTGTGTGTAGAGTATATATGTGAGTGTTGTACATATGCATGCAAAACAGGTTAAATGTTGGGTTTCTTCACATTTTCAGCTGTTTCGATCTCCTAGCCCCAGGCTCAAGACATAGCTGCCTGTTGTACAGAAGGTCCTAAGGCACACAGTCATGAGGTCAGGGGGCAATGTACTCTGCAGCTGCTCTGTACCGATGCATGTTGGTGGGCTGGGCTGCCAGAAGAATCTGTTTTCAATCTTCACACAGCTGATCTCGGCACTTCCCTGCAGTGCATAGCCAGGATCACACTGGAACACCGTGGAGTCACCGGCTTCCCAACTGTTGCCACTCCGGCTCCCATTCTGTGGGACCCCAGGGTCATTGCAGGATGTTGCTGTGGACACTGGGACAAGAAAATAAAAAGGAGAGAGGCTGCCTCAGTGCCTTCCAGCCAACTCCCAGCTCATAACCTGCACCGACCACCATTACCAGAGCACTGCCATGACCACTGTCACTTCCTATCCCTTGTCATCACTGTGGCAAGAGTACCACTGTTCTCACCTCCCTTACTGTCCCTCAGTGCCTGGTTCATACTGCATCATTGTCAGTGTCCACCAGTTCTTCTCACTGATGTCACCGCTGCTGTCCCACCAGTGCTTTCACCATTACCTTCATCATCCCATCACGAGATACTATGCATTAAGCATGATTGTGCTGTTAGGATTGTAGAATTGAATGCAGTTTGATTTCAGAATACAAACATTGTTATATAGCTAACATTTTGCAATTTTGCACAATTTAACAAACATGATCTGTATGAGGGAGTGACACAATAACAAAATAAAAATGCCATATAAAAGGTTTGCAAAAGAATTTGGAGTTGGCCTGCCAGAGTAACAAGTGCTGGTTGTGATACTGCAGAGCATTTGCTGAAATTGAGTGGAGACCAAGCCTTCTCTTGCAAGAAAATAACCAGGACCCACTAAAATCAAACCACATTCAAAGAAAAATGGGATATTTGTAGAAAGTGGAAGAGCAGAGTTAAAAACCAACATAAGTAGCTCAGATAATTAAACACTTATCAACCTCAGAAACTTACGAGATATTTGTGGTGTAGTATCTAACCCAGTTTAATATACAGCAGGTATTTTAAAAGCAGGCACTGAATAAATGGAAGAAGAAGGAAGTAATGCAATAGAGAATGAATGAGTGAATGAATAGACAAATGTATATGAGAAAAACCACAGTGGGAATGACACAAGACAGCCAAGAGAAAGAAAGAGTTCCAAGGCAGCCTCAACAAATCTCAGCCGCCTCCACTGCTCTGGGTGACAACAGGGCCTGGTCTTCAGCATGTCATTGCTCATGTGCTGTGGTTGGCAGATGGCAGGGGCAGGAGGTCTGGAGACCATGGAATCGATAATGTATCAATAATGTCTCGAAGAGATATTGTGCTTGTTATACTCTCCAGACATCTTGGGGAGATGCACCCATTCTCTTTCGCTATCAGAACTTCAGTCTGAGAGGCATCAGCCTAGGGCAACTTTGCCAGCCAATGCCACTCATCAGAAGATCTAGAGTGTGCGGATGACTACGGAGTTATAGTATTTAATACCTTATACCATACTCTACCTACACCTAACGTTACCTATTATAAGATAGAATATAGCAAATTATGGTCCATGGCTAAATCTAAATCTATGCCTGTTTCTCTGAAGTTTTATTGGAATATAAACATACTCGTTTATTTACATGTTGTTCAGGTTGCTTTTCAGCTATGATGGCAAAAAGGAGTTGTGACAACAGAGACCATATGGCCCACAAAGCTGGAAAGACAATCTAGTTTTTGACAGAAAATGTTTGCCAAGCCCCAGTATATGGTATTCTGTTTTAAGCCCTCCTTTTTTGAGATAAGGTTTTAAAACCTTCCCTTCACTTTTATCATTAGCATCACTATATTCCAGCCGTGTTCACAGAATCTGCTTCTAACACAGAAATCTCACTCCCTCTTCCTTCCTCCTTCAGGGCCTTTGCACCTGGTGGTGCCTCTTCCTGGAATGGTCTTGCCGCAGATCCTCCTATGCCAGCTCCAATATCACCTGCTCCGACAGGCCTCCTTGACCGCCTTCTTCTGGGCTCATCCATTGATATGGTGGGATCTGAAATATCCCCTCAAAAGCCTCATTGTGTTAAATGGTATTTCAGGAGCTGAATGGATCACAAGGACCCTACCTTCCAGTGGATTAATCCATTGGTAAGTTCACAGCTCAGCGGGTTTATTGGTGGGGCCTAATTGAATGAGATAGGTCACTGGGGATGTGCCTTTGAAGAGAATCTATGCTTCTGCCTTCCCATAGGCCTAAAGCAATGGGGCCCATGGAACATGGACTGTGAGTCAGAAGAAACCTCTCCTTGTTTAAGATGCACATGTCAGGTATTTGGTCACAGCAACAACAAGCTGACGAACACATCCTTTAACTTCCTTCCATCAATTTAATCACATTCTCCTGTTATGTTCATTTCACAGAGCAATCTATAATAATCTTGCTAATTTACAATGTTTATTTTTGTCTTTCTTGTATATCTTCTGGAATCTCTATGAGAGCAGAGACCTTGGCTATTTGGCTCCCAACAGTATTCCCAGGGCTTACAGCACTATTCAACACACAATAGTGCTCAGTAAATATTCGTTGAACAAACAAATGAATGAACAAATCATCAACATTTGACACTTACTGAATTTATTTATAAAGTCAAATAAGAATCAATCTTCTTCCTTACCAATTAAAGACAGACTTAGCTTTCACCTCTAGCTTTACAGCGCACTGTACACATGTAAATGACTCCTTAGAAGAAAAAGAGCTACCTGTTGTGACCATACTTAGGAAGATTATTTATATGGGAGGCAACAGAGTGTAATGATTGAGAGCCTAGGTTTAGGAATCAGGCACATGGGTGTTGATTCAGGCTCTGCTTCTTATTAACTAGATGACTTTGTTTGAGAGCCTCAAAGCTCATATATGCAACATGGATTAATAACTCTGTTCATACTTTAAGGTTTTTGTAAAACTTATAAGAGATAGTATACTGGAGAGCTTAGAATGGTGCCTAGTCAATAGATGGCTCTGATTATGCTTCACATTCACCTCTTTTTGTTCTTATTTTCTCTCTTTAATGCTCCTGAATTCGAGCTGCTTGGCAAAGCCCCAGGGAAAAGCTGCATCCACATGGCACAGACAGGATGTTATATGTTACACAGTCATGTTTACTTAATAAAGCCAAGCCTGCGCTAATCGTCTCTGGCATTTCTGCACAATCCCCTGTCAAATACACACTATAAAGTTGACATGGGGTAAGCCATTCTGGCTTCCCTGGAGTAGCCCTGGTATTTGCTAAATGATGACAGCAACAGGAAAGGTGACCTTTCCTAAGCCCAGGTTATACCCAGAACAGTGGGCCAGATTGTCATAGCCTTCCTGTAGCCTCAGCTAGCTAACTTTGGCTACTCTACTCTCTATGAGCTTCAAGCTGCTTGGGGCAGCTTGCCTAAGGAAATCCTGGTGACAGAAAACCATTCCTTCATGTGTTCATTTCCTCATGTGCTCATTTGCTCCCTAATCAATGAATCAGCACCTGCTGCACACACAGACTATGGGGGAATCTGGGAGCAACGGCATGGGCTAGACATTCTAAGAGCACTCAGTGGGATGCAATAGATGCAGCTCTAGGACAAGGTAGAAAGGCCAGTAATGACAACATGCTAAAGAAATGGCAGTAGCATGCTAGGGTGCTGCAGGCTGAAGCCATTTACTCTGAATGGGGAGATCACAAGGCAGTGGCAACTGAGATGGACTCTGAAGGATGAATCGGACTTCTACAAGCTGGGCAATACATGAGAAAACAGCTCAAGCAACAGCACAGGCACAGGAGGGCATCCAGGGCCTCTATCCCATGCACCTACAGTGAGGACACAGTGGAGGTCAGATCATGCACATTGATGGGGAATTTGTCAGTACAACAATGGGCTTCTCTTTTTTTTTTTTATTGTTGTCTTTCTTTTAAGCCATATCCATCGGCATGGGCATGGTCAGAGAAAATACAAGTCTGACTTTAATTATTCATAATATTCCTGTCCCCAGAGAATGCCTGAGAAGCTCTCTAGCATTCCATCCTCCTTATAAGAGGGGATTCTTCCATTGCTTATCTAGTAGTGTCCAACGTTTGTTTCATGCAGTGTGAATCTCCTGAGAGCATCAGGAAAAGTCATCCACACTCAAATATGACCTACCAGCATGTTTTGAATTTCTATGGCTTGCACATCAGGCATTCTCAGAGGTCTCACATTATAAATAATCTCTATAGGGATGCGTCAAATAAGTACCCTCCCAATATTACTTGGTCAGGCAAACTTTTTTTTCTTGAAATACCATTTAATGTTCTATGGAGCACTGAGAATAGAGGGGAAATGCTAGGCTGGAAGCCTGCACAAGTATTAGATGGATAAGCTAATAAGTGCAGTTGTCTCCTAGTATCCAAAAAGGATTGGCTCTATATCCCCCCAACCCCACAAGGATCCAAAATCCCTGGGTGCACAAGTTCCTTATATAAAATGGCATAATGTTTGCATATAACTTATGCACGTCCTTTCTTATTCTTTATACCATCTCTAGATTACTTGTAATACTGAATATAATGTAAGTGCTATGTAAACAGTTGTTATACTATACTGATAGGGAATAATGACAAGAAAAAACTCTACATGCTCAGTACACACTCAATTATTTTCTGAATATTCTTAACCCATGGTTCATTGAATCCATGAGTAATGAACTCAGGGATAGAGAGGACCACCTGTGTAGTAGAATGTGACCCTGGAGACTCTCATCTGTCCCAGACACAGATAAATGCACACCTCTAAAGCAAAGAAAGGTGCCTAAAAAGCCAGAAGTGGGATTTGCGATCCTGTTGCCTACTCATTGCTGCCAGGGGCTGACCCACCAGCTGGGAGGATGTATGGGGGCACGGGAGCCACACAGACTTGCTTTGCAATCATCACAGAACCCCACACAGGGGAGTAAGAAGATGGTAGTGAAGACAGCTGCTGTGAATAAGCACTGAAGAAACGTAGGTCAAGTTGCTAGTTCAGGGAGAGAAGCGGTGGAAGAGGCATTTCAGAGAGGGTGAGATGAGACATTCCAGTGAGAAGCAAGACCAATCATAGAAATTATCCAATATTGGGACTTGAGTGTTTCAGCATTGCCCACTTTGGGTAGATCTTTGTCATGCTCCTCCATAACTGGCTACTGCAGTACATAATTAACTGAAATTAGATTACTCAAGTTTGGCTTCCAGTCCTTACTGAGACCTGCGCTAAACAAAGACCCATAGTGTATGGCATATCATATCAGCTCTTTCATCACTGTGCCCCAGACCATTGTTTGATGTATCTCCCCTTGTTCCTCCATGCACTCAGGGTTTCAGCCCCCACAACCCTCTACTTCCAAACACGCTGTGCTGCTCCCACGCTGTTTATGTGTTCTGTGCACGTGGTATGCCCTATTTTCTTCTTCCTGTTCAATAAAGGTCCACAGTCCTCCAAACTCCAACTCAGTGGCACCCATTGCATAAGTGATCATTCCCTCCTTGAAACATTTTCTTGAGTTATTTCTACTCATCCTTCACGTCTGAGCTTTGACACCATCTGTTCTGGAACATCTTTCTCAGTGCTCTAAGGTGACTAAGAGAACCCGTGTCCCTCCCTCTGCATACTTATCAGTTGGTACATAGGTATCTATTAACCTGCCTGCTTTCCCCACCAGAGTAAACTCAATACAGATACTTTAAAAATCATTCACCGTGAACCAGCAATATAGCAGGTGCTTAATGAATATCTTTACATGGGTGGAGAGATTGAGGGAAGGGGGGCTCGGAGAAGTCAGTGTCATGCAGCAGGGTGTATGGAGAGGGACTGGCAGAGGGTAAGTGCTCACCTGAGAACTGGATGGCAAAGCCCTGTTTGCTGGTGAAGAAGTCTGTGCTGAACTGCAGAACGACTGAGCTGAAGGTGCTGTGCAGGTCCTTGGGTAAAGCTGAGCCGCTCAGCTCCTTCAACAGAACCCCGCTCTCCACAGGCCCATCCCAGATGCGCAACACATCGTGGACCTCCTCTGTGTCAAACACCAGGAAGTGGAGCCTGGACAGAGATAAGAGGCAGGTGGTTACACCAGGCTTGGTCCCTTCCTTTTGGGGCTTCTGGTCAAGGAATGAGGTCATAAACCGGGAAGACTTGCAGGTAGAAGGCAGCATCTGGCAGCATCTTCCTGCTCCCAATTGGCTTGCTCCTCCTATTGGTGCCACTAGCAAAGGGATGGAGATTTTGTGCGTCTTGTTTCTTGTGAGCTCTACATTATCATGAGTAGAACCCCTCCTTCACTTTGGTTCTGCAGAGCCCACAGACTGCGATTTTGAGCTTAGAATTTTATTTTAGACTGAAAGGGATCTTATTATTTTAGACTGAAAGGGATCTGGGTTGGAAAAGGATATGTATAGGTTAAAAGAAAGAAGGGCAGAGGGCAAGGAAGCTCTGGAACTTCTGAAATGCTGGCTCAGCTGTAGCAGGGGCAGGGTTAAGGTTTCATCTTGGTTGCCCAGCCTAGAACTTTGAGGACATTAGCCACAGACAAGCTTGGCTTAGGTAATGCTTGCAAACCTCAGCAGTTCAAAGAGGCCTCTGTGTGTGCATTGTGGTGCTGTGTATGTGTTGGGGAAGGGGGTACAAGGCCA
>PVJX010011794.1:0-52423 GCA_004027295.1 Dolichotis patagonum | reverse complement strand
TAAGGTATGGACAGCTGTTTTGAGGAGAATGAGAGACACTATGACAGCCATTCATGGCTTCCCTAATGTCTGGTCTTGAAGACCTGTAATGCCCTCCTCGTCCTGCTCAGATCAATTCCATACTAGGTTGTTTCATGTGAATTCCCTATATGTGACAATATGGACAACTATTTGGAAGAAAACAAGAGTCAATATGATAACAAATATCTCGAATTGTCTAGCTTTGAAATTTATGTTTTACATTGCTTTCTTGTGATCCGCTTTGCTCTATTTTGTTGTGTTTAATTTTACCCTATTGATATAATTGCATGTATATTTGAGTGGGTAAGATGGATGACCATATTGCTGTTTTTGTCAGATTGTGGAGCAGAACTATTAACAGTCTCACTGTTTAAATCTCTACCTTACATGTTTTAACTTTGTAATTTGAACAACTATCTCCAAGAAGTCAGTATGTAATTAGTCAAGTAATAATTTCTTAGGTCTTATTGTTGTTGTTTTTTTCTTTTTTCCTTGGAATACTGTATTGTTGCTACCCTTTATTCTGTTTTATTTTGTTTTGTTTTTTCCTCTTTAAATAAAATTATAAAAAAAAAAAAAAGAAAGGCCTCTGTGACGTTTAAACCCATGTCTAGTTAATACTAATTTCTACATCTATCTAATCATTTCCCTCCTCTTAATCCTAGGTGTCACTGCTGTAGTCAAGCTTTTATTTTTTTCTTGACTGAACTATTATCATAGCCTCTAAAGTTCCTGTCTCCTTGCTTTTAGTTAAGTTCACTCTATTCTAGTCCCTCGTTCTACAAGGATGACTGAGAATTCTGATCATGCCCATCAGTGCAGTAGCACCCACACTACCCATACAGCTTAGTATTTAAGGGTATTCACAGTATCTCCAGTTTTTCTAAATTCGTTTTTCTGTAAACTATCTCCCATGTGCACTATACAGGTTGATATCTTTGCATTCTCTGTGTGTTTACCCTGTATCTATTTTGTTTTCTAGGAATGACCTTGTCTCTTGTTCATATCTCATTTCCCGACTAGGCAGATACCTATATTTTTAAGACTGAACGCAATGTTCCTATCTTTTGTGAGACCTTAACTTTTCTTCAGAAGCATTTAAGAATCTTCTCTGGGTTTTTAGTGTAGTATTATAATTTTGTGCTTGCAACTCTCTCCCTCTGAAGTATTTTTTTTCGAGGTTAGAGACTTTAGCTTCCCCATATTTGTTTCTCTAATAAGCCCTCTACTGAGTGTTTTTTGATGTAGTCCTTAATGTCTATAAGTTTTAATCCAGTAGTATTTTCCATTTTAATTTCAACTTACAGTTTTTCATTGTAAAGACAGTTTCTAAAAAGAATCCTCCAGACTATGAGACTCGTCCTCATTTTTCCACCTCACTGGTTCTCAAATCTAGATGAATTTGTCACCTGGAGATTTTGGGGTGGTTGGTTGGTTTGTTTGTTTGAGGAAGTGAGTTGCCTCTCCAAGTGTTAGTGATACCCAAATATGCTAAGGTTAAAAAGAACTTCAGAAGTGATCACAGAGAAAATATTGGTTACCCTGCAAAAAAGGTGTTATCAGAACAAGTGCCAGAATCTGAAAATATGCACATGTCCTTATTCTTTAAAATGCTGAAGAGGAATGATCATAGAAACTACATCCCAGTAAACTTGAATGTGACTCACCAAGAACATTCTAAAGGGCTGGGGATTTAGCTCAGCAACAGAATAAGCACCTGCCTGGCAAGTGCAAGGTCATGAGTTCAATCCCTGGTTAAAAAAAAAAAGTCTAAAACAGATTATTAAGTAAATAGTCAACATTTAGAAAGAGTGAAAACTAGAATCCACTATTAGTTAACTAAATCTTGGCATATGTTATGGTTTAATTCTGGAATAACACCTAAAAGTCTCTTGTTTTCAGAGATGATGCTTTTGGAAGATGATTGGATGATGGGGGACTATAATCATTGATGGATTGATCCATTGGTGGGTGATTTTATAGCTAACTGTGTCATTGGGGGTGGTGCCTGGTTAGAAGAGAGGTGGCACTGAGCGTGCGCCTTTGAAGGGTATTTCTCCCTTGTGCCTGCTGCCTGGCCACTCTGAGGTGAGTAGCCCATGCCGTTTCTGCTTTGGAACTAGCCAGCCATGCACAGAATGAAACCATGAGACAGAATGAACTTCTCTTCCTTTAAATTGCAAGTATTTAGAATTTTGTTCAGCAACGGGAAAGTGAGTAATACAATAAACTAATTTCTACTTTTTTTTTTTCTGAGGTGTTACTAGACTGTCAGGAGGAAAATACTAATTATAGAAGGAATTCCAGCTTAGGGAAGATATTTTAGCAAGATTAAAAATATCTTCATTGAAAAATGTGAAATAACACCATAGTTAAATGATGAGTTTATTAAAGATTCTATAAAACTTTTCAAGCACGGTTGATTAGTAGATAAACTTAGAAGAACATTACTAGTTAAATGCTTTTAGCCTTTTTACTTGACTTTTAGGTTAAATTTGTTAAACGTCAATTTTATGGTGACCTCAGTGAATAATAAGAGTAGTTGTTTTCAAATTTCATACTTTAAACAACCCTTCTTTCAGTAAAGTAAGCACCTTAAATCTGTTACACAAGGGGTAATAAAAATATTTAGTAAAAATTTACTACACTAAACAAACACATTATTAATTCCCCTCAGTATACTCCGCATTTCTCACTTCAAACACAATGTCCTGTTATTGTTGCCACTTTTTGAAGCAGTTTTGGAAGTCCTGTGTGTCTTTATGAGGTATAATCAAAAATACAGTGAATGCTGATGCCAACTGCTGTCCAACAGAAAGGCAGGCTTGTCACAACATTGTGCCATACCCTCGTCATACTTGTTCACTAGGGCTGGCACCATGTAATTTCTGGCTCTTCCACAAAGTTAAAATGATCATGAAAGATAAACATTCTGAATCTATTCAGGATATTGAAGCAACCATGGTAATACAGTTAAAGACAAAATAGAATTTCCACATCTACTTCATAAAGTGGCAAGAATGATGGGGAAGTACATTTGAAGTGAGAAGGAGTATTTTGAGAGGAACTAATGACAATATGTATTTTTCTATACTTAAAAATTTAAACATTAACCAGTTTTTTCAGTCATATCCCAAATACCGAAATACCCATTTTGAGTTTTGTTTTGTTTTGTTTTTTGTTTTGAGACAAGGTCTCACTGTAGTCTAGGCTGATCTTGAATTCACAGTGTGGCCCAGGCTGACCTCAAACTGCCAGCAATCCTCCTGCCTCAGCCTCTCAAGTTCTGGGATTTCAGGCATGCACCACCACATGCAGCAAAGATTTCTTCTATCCTTCATAATTAGCAAGGGAGTAATAAAAGTAGCTGGGTTTTGCATAAAATCATAGCTAGGAAACTCTGAACTATAGTTTATGGAAGAACTTTTCTTTTGTGCATACTACAATGCTAAGTTCAGTTAATAGAGGACTTCTAGAAATAAAGATTATGTAAGGCATTTTTGACATTCTTCATGCCCATATAGTGTGAACAAAAGTAACAAAACAGGGAAGAAACCCTTACTTCCATTGAAAAGGAAAGCCCCCCAGTACAGCTCATAAGTTTCAAGGAAGAGTGGTCACATACAGTATAATCAATATCAAGTGAAAAGAGAATGTAGGAGAATTCTGTAACTCAGCTGAATAATGGAATGAGATAGACAGTATGTAGAAGAAATTCTTCAGGGCTCTATCCGTATCTTCTAAGATGGACTTTCCAATAGATCTTTGTACAATGGTGATTTGTATATGCCCTGTGCATAGCAGGGCCACAGATTCCCCTTCAGGTTGTTTTGAGGGAAGAATGCGAGCCTGACTAGACCTCCCTCACATACACACACTTTATTCAGAAATCAGTGAAGCTAGAGACGTAGCTTGGTAGTAGAGCACTTGCAAACCCGAGGAAGGCCCTGGGTATGATTTGACAGCACTACAAAAAGAAGTGAAAAAATGGTGAGCAGCTGATGGTGAGGTGAAAGTGCTGAGATAAGAGTTAAATAAACTATCTGTTAATGCAAGGAGACAGCAGGGGTAATACAGAGCTGCCAAAAATGAGAACATTTTGAAAGACTTATTCTAAGCCTAAAAGGACTTTAGGTAACAGACTGTTCACAAAACTAAGGAAATTTAAGAAGGCACAGAAATTATGAAACTAGTAATGTTGCAATAGAATATGATAGGAAAAACTGATAATGTTGAGAGAAATTACCTAGAAAAATGATGTTACAGTTTAAGGAAGAATGAAAGAGAAATAGAGAAGATTGGGGGATCCAGAAAACCAGCTGGCAACTGAAGCCCGACAACTTACAAAGCAGAAGAAAAGGAGAAAGTTATGAAAACAGTTATAGAACAGGTAATAGATGTGGAGGCTGGACTGCATATTCACATTCAGAAAATTAGTATGCCAAGGGAAGAAAACCAACAATGTAGAAAAATAAAAATATACTTAAAGATATAGTAGAAGAAAACTTTTGTGAAATAAGAAATCTGCAGTTTAGGATTCACACATTCTAAAGGGTGGGGAGAGGGTGGGAAATAGCAGTTTTTAAATCCAAATGAAATTGCAACATGAATATTAAAGGAACAGTTTTAGAAGCATCTGGGGATATGTAAGACATTTACTGAGAAGAAAATAAATCTGTTTGATCTCAAGTTTTTTTTTTTTTTTAAGAAAACATAACCCAACAAAACAAAACAGTGAAAGTGGTATAGAACTTCAAAACAAGATAATTGGAAATCAACACTGGCTATCATAATACATCTTGCTATCTTCACAATAATTATCCATACCATCAGGCATATCAAAAAAAAAAAAAACAATAAAACCAAGCAAAAACATAACATTGAATAAAACAAAATAAATCAGAACAAAATAGAACAATACTACACATTGTTATCCTCAAAATAGCTTCTCAGGAGCAGGGATAAAACAAAACAGTAAAATGGAACAAAACATTGGATTTCAAAAACAAGATGGTAGGAAATCCCCACAGTTGACACATTGCACCCTGCCAGCCTCCAGGTAGATGCCCAGACCACCAGCCCCAGGCCTGCAGAGTCAACCAAGCAATACAGACATTAACCTGTTCCTTTCCCCTCAGTTACTGTCATCTCCCCGTGAGTCCTCTGAATCAGGAGGGTTTGGGGTGATGCTTTTCTGGTTTGTCAGTCCGCACACCAGGTGGCTCATGGGAAGGCGCGGTTTCTCTTCTGGATGAGGCTCTTTCTGAGCCGCATAGCAGAACCTGCTTCATGAGAAGGCGCGGTTCCTCTTCTTTGATCTCAAGTTCTTATTCCATAATTATACTTTATTTATATATTCATTCAGAAATATTTATTATTAATCTTTTGTTTTCTGCTAGGCACTGTTCCTAGACACCTGGCACTTAGCGTTTTATTGAGGTGAAACAATGTCTGTGTTAATGGAACCTATATTTTTATGGTGTAAATGAGAAAATATACAAATAAATATTTTTAGGTGCCTACAAATATTTGAAAAGTATAAGACACTGTGAATCAGGGAAAGTTTGAGTCCGAGTGATATCCTGTGAAGATTCTTGAAGCATAATATCCATATACCCAGAAATCTACTTCAGATTTTTCTCTTACCAACCAGAAAATCAAATAACTCATAAATCAAAATGTTAATGTGTAAAAGATCTGGCACTAAACATTTAGTATGAAATTAAATCTTAATAAGTGTTATCATTTTGCTTATAAAGCATATTATAGTCATAATCATTAATTACAACATAAAAGATTAGACTGGGGATGTAGCTCAGTGGCACAGCACCTCCCTGGCAAGTGCGAGGCTGTGAGTTCAGTCCCTACTACCAGAAAAAAAAAAGATAATTTAACAGAAGTAAAAATAAAATTGCAGAATTTAGTTGTAAGAAGTGATAAGATGAAAGATGATAAGAAAGTATTTATATGTAACATGTATAATACTTAATTTTCTCAAATTTGTGAAAGAACAGTTTTATCAAAAAAATGCATGCTTGAACGTATCATTTAATGAGTCAGACCATTGATAAAACAAGCTCTGTATTTTGCATACCACCAAAGAAATAGAATGAAAAAGCAAGTAAACTTGTGTAGCAAAACATAGATAACAAAGCAAAGAACAAAGAAGCAAAAGACAATGAAGTTTGTCTTTTCTAACAAGAGTTGTAAATAATATCCTCTCATTATGTGGGGAAAGATACAATTTGAGTAAAAAATAAATCCAAATTCCACATCAATCAACTGACCTAAAGTATTTTGAAATGACAATAGTATGGGCCGGGGATTTAGCTCAGCGGCATAAGCGCCTGCCTGGCAAGCTCAAGGTTGTGAGTTCAATCCCCAGTACCAAAAAAAAAGTTTCTGAAATGACAATATTAAAAAGGCCAAAAGTATGTAAAAGATATAAAGCTGTTCTAAAATTGTTTATTAAAGGTTATTTTAAAATACTTCAGAATCTTGAGAATTCTTTACGATGTCAGTGGATATACAATAAAGGTATGTTCCACAGGCGTCACATGTGGGCTGGGGATGTAGGGATGTGTGGGTGGTAGAGTGCTTGCCTCAGTCCCAAGCTTGGGGGAGGGAGTGAAATTTCCATTAGAGAAAATGCTCATTATCCCATGTTAGGTTATGTGACTCTGCCCAGAGAGCTCAGTTGTTACCAGAGGTGATGGTCACAATTAAAAAACCTGGTCTGGGGGCAGGGTTGTGTATCTGTTGGACAGATACACATCATGTTCTGTAGTTTATGTTCAGTGTACAATTAATAAAGCAAAGAAACAGAACTCAAACAGCCTGGGCTCCTGTTTTTAATTACAAACATTTATTAAGTCCAACTAGAGTTTACAGTAAACTTACAATTTCAGATATATATTTCAGTATGTGACTTATTAATGAGCTCAAAAAATGTATTAGTAAGACTAAGGTTTCAGATTCATTCATCTCACAGCGCCACTTTTGGGGGTTGGTGTCTAGGGTCTTTTCTGGGTCTAATCACCCCCCCTAAAAATGTACACTTTCAAGTGATTATACGTGTACATTTTAAATTGTTTCTTAGAAGTCTAGAATCATAGGTGTCCATTATGCATCTGAACTGAGCCGGAGAGAGAAGACGTACGCGTGCGTGTGTGTGTAGCTTTCTTTGTGGGCCACTGCGCTGTAGCAGGGGTGAGGTGCCGAGATTCACATTTGATCAGTGTACTCATATCCAAACACAGACGCGTACAACATTAGAATGCTAGCTGAATCAAGCTGTAAAGCCTAAAGTTAAAAGTAAGATATTTTCCATGATGATTTTAAAATACGATATTTACTGGAAGGAAAGTCCAGAGAATTAGCACAGATGAAGTGTGAGTGTATTTCTCCCACTTGTAAATGAGCTCTTATTTCCTACAGTGTGTATTCTGGTTCACCGTGAGTCACTTTCAACATGTTTCAATTTAATTCCTAATTCATTTTTAAACTTGGCAGGCATATTTAGATGAACATTACTTCCAGTTTTAGATACTGCTTCTAAATTATATTTCACTCTTGTAGTCATCATGAAAAGTTCTTTCAGTAGAAAGGAAGCCAGATTGAATGGAAATGTATGCTTTGGAGAAGAAAAAAAGTTACCACTTTTAAATTTTATTACTACATAAACCTTCTTAAAATTATCCTTAAAACTTATAGTTGTGAGGTTTTTCTAATGATATAAAATACTTAAGAAAAGATATTTATCTTGGATAACAGGAAGGGTAATATTTAACTGTTTGAATGCCTAGCACTCTTCAGGTGTTCTAGATGTATTAATATTTGTAATACCCACATAATAGGTACATAGTTTTATTTTTTATAAACCATTTAAGATTTAAGTTGCAAAACAGAGACTTGACAGTTCTGGGTGTAGAGCTACATGTTTTTCAAAGCTAATGAGTATATGGGGTATTTTGTATATTTCCAACTCTCAGTACATGATTACCATTTATAAATTTGTACAGTCCCGTGAATCTTCTGACAGATTTTGTTTGGCCAACCTATAGACTGTGACTTTTTAAATATTTGGTTTTATTACTGAGACTTTCACAGTATGCCTTGTTCTTTTTAACACTTTAAAAGTTCATAGAACCACGTGAGATGATGTGTGCCTGAAATCCCAGCACTTGGGAGGCTGAAGCAGGAGGATCACCCTGAGTTCAAGGTCAACCCAAACTACGTAGTGAGACCCTGTCTCCAAAAAACAAAAAAACTTCACAAAAGTTTATAATTTTTACAAAAACTTAGATTGCTGAAAATACTCCACTCACTTTGTAAGTGATGAAACAAGTCTAAAGAGGTTATATGACTTCTTTTGCGTTGTACTCTTATTGGAAGCAGAACTACAATTAGACATCTGTTCTCTGTTTCCATCCCAGTTTTCCATTATGTCATACTTATGGAAACAACATACGAAGCAGAATATTATGATGTTACACTTTAACAAGTACATTTTTGTTCTCAGATATACCTACTAAAAGCAACAAAATTCAGAAGTTTAATAGCACTGGTTACTATACTAAACTACCAATAACTTGGTGGTTTACAACAACAAAAATATATTGTGTTGCAATTTGAAAGTCACATGTCTGAGATGAAGATTGTTGCCATGGCTTTACTCCCTCGGAAGACCATAGGACCATCTTCTTACCTTTGTGGTTTCTGGGGTCCCGGATGTTTTTGGCTTATAACCACATCTGCACACAGTGTCTGCCTTTGTCTTTACATGGGCTCCTGCACTTGGATCTCTCAGAAGATGCATTTGATTGCGTTATGGCCAGTACAGATGATCTAGGACAAGCCCCTCATCTCAGCATGCTTAATTTAGTCACTTTTACAAAATTCTTTTTCCTTTATAAAGCAATAGTCATATCTATTCTGGGACTAGAACACAACTAGTCCTCTGGGAACCACTATTCAACTCTCATACTTCTTTAATCATGTAAGATGTTTATTTGGGTCCTTCAGTTGGAGTAACATTTTATTTTTAAATTACTCTGCAAAATTTTATAAGATATCAGGTAATTTTACCTGTGAAATTCTATGATATTTATATGAATTATCTTTTCAACCTACTAATATACCAGTTAGCAAACTGCAAGCTCTTGCCCAAGATGGCATGTATGATTCACGACATACATGTATTGTAGATCAGAAGTCATCTTGCATAACTTTTGTTGTTGTTTGTTTTTTTATCTAGTACCAGGGGTTGAACTCATGATCTTGGCGCTTGCCAGGCCAGGCAGGCGCTTATGCGGCTGAGCTAAATCCCCAGCCTCATCTTGCATAACTTTTAATAGCACTGTTTAAGACCATTGTGACAGGGCTGGGGACTTGGCTCAGTGGGATAAGTACCTGCTTGACAAGCATGAGGTTGTGAGTTCAATCCCTGATACAAAAATAAAAAAGTGACAGTGACATTAAGGGTTAAAACACAATTGGACATTTTTAACAGGCACAGTATAAAAATCTAGCTTTCAGGCAAGCTATATTAACTTATTTAGACCAGTTAATCATTATTTTCTCTATAAAACTTAAATTTTTACTCTACAGTATTTGAGATTGGGTTTGGGGTTTAGCTCAGTGGCACAAGCACCTGCCTGGCAAGTGTGAGGTCATGAGGTCAATCCTTAGTTAAAAAAAAAAAAAATTGAGATTTATTGGATATTTTAAATGTTTTAGTGCTATAAGGCCTATTTCATATTTTATGTCCTGGTTAGAGTTTATTTATTTCATTCTAACAAATATTTCATTTTCCTTGATATTCATGTTAGATGTAACATGTAAAGTTTTATGGTATAATGCAAATGGGTGATTATTTAGGTTTTGCTTATTTATTTATTTATTTATTTGGAAATAGGGTCTCACTGTGTAGGGCAGGCTGGCCTTGACGTCACTTATGTAAGCCAGGCTGACCTTGAATTCACAGTGATCTTCCTGCGTCAGCCTCCTGAGTGCAGGAATTAAAAGGCATGCACCACCACGCCTGGTAAATGTTGCCTCTATATAAATCATTATTACCAAATGTGAAGAAATTCTAAAAATCATACCATGTGTGAAGGTACTCTGAATTCACTTTACCTATGAAAAGTATAGCTATGCATTTTAAGTTCTAAGTAAGTGTCACCTACTATATTATCTGCTAGTCAGGAAATTTTTAAAAGTGAAATTATATCTATAGTATATTTTCAAAATCATATAAGTAGAGCAGTTTCTGACCAAATTTAGTAAAATTATTTCATGCACATGGATAACCTTCACTGTTACAAAGATCTCAGAAGAAAGAAGTTTCTTTCTCAACTTGTAATATAGTCTTAGTTCCAGTAATTCATACTCTTGGGCTTTTCCTTACATGTTTGGGTTTCAGGAAATCTATCCATGTGTTCTTAAATTGATGGGTATTTTTAAAACTTCAGGATAATGTTTTCATTTTACAAGTGGAAAATCTGCATTATTTGTAAAAAGTAGAAGGTGTGTTCATGCATCTTCAAACAGCAAAGTTTAAATGGTATTCATGTATCTGTTATTATAATTGACACAGTTTGTTAGGATCTCAAGTATGAATTGCTGTTAACTAGATTATTCAAAGTTGCTCTGAATATATGTCTATTGTGCCTAAAATCACAAGAGACTGAAAATGACCAAAAAATACATCTCCTTTACTCCAGGCAAAAATGCATCTCAGTCATTCTAGTCAGATAAGGAACTCCTCAAATAACTGCAAATCGCATGAAATGTTAGCTTTGAAATTGCTCATAGAGGGCTGGGGATTTAGCTCAGTGGCTTAAGCGCCTGCCTGGCAAGCGTAAGGTCGTGAGTTCGATCCCTGGTACCAAAAAAAAAAAAAGAAATTGCTCATAGAAGTAGTTACAGGGGAGTTAAGGGATGGTAAAAAGCTTGTCATTTAGAAAAATGGGGTGTTCCATATGTCAGTGCCACAAAACATGCATATTCTTTTTTTTTTTTTTTTTTTTTTTTGGTCTTTTTGAAACACAGTCTTGCTATGCAGTTCAGGCTGGTCTTGAGCTCACTTTGTAGCTTCAGGCTGGTCTCAAATTTGCAAGGATCCTCCTGCCTGAGCCTCCTAAGTGCTAAGATTATAGATGTGAGCCACCACGCCCAACTCAACATGTTTATTCTTGTTACCCACTTTTTGCCATTAGTTAAACTGCATTTGATTCAGAAGTAATATGTTTAAGTGAAAAATTATGCTGTGAAATTCAATCATTTGTGTATTGTAAGCATAGAATTTTTTGAACCTAAATAAGTAATACTGGAAACATAAATTACATTGTTTGATAAAGGCATTAACCTATAATTTTTGAAAATTAAAGCTATGCAGCCGTGAGCCTACTGGTGCGCGGGCTGAGAATCAAACATCTTGTCTCCACCCCCCCCCATTAGCAAATGGGAGCCAGAGGTCTGAGCATCTCTTGGGAGGTTGACCATATGCAATATAGCAAATAGGGGGGATTTCCTTCTACCATCTCTTTGAAAGCAAATATTGTTATCACTGTTTTGCTTTGTTCTGATTAATTGTATTGCTTTAATCAATATTCTGTTTTGATAAGTTCTATAATGTTCTGTATTTGGTTTGATTTTGCTATACCTGATTGAAAGAAAGACTATTGTGCAGATAATGAGATATACTATGGCACCTATAACTGTTAACCCAGTAACCTGTTGTGACGTTCTATATCAATTTTACTGTACTGTCTCAATTGGCTATGTTCTTGTCTTGTTCTGTTGTATTTCACTATTTTCAAAATAATTTTTTAAAAAAATTAAAGCTATGAACTGAAAATGCTTTTAAAGTAATACATTGTCAACCTATTTTAAAATTGCTAGCTTCACTATTTCAACATGGTATCACTCATTCAATAATACTTCTTTTCTTCATATAAACTATTTTACTTTTTTATTTATTGTGTGTGTGTGTGTGTGTGTGTGTGGTACTGGGGATTGAACTCTCAGGGCCTTGTGCGTGCTAGGCAAGCACTCTATCACTGAGTTACATCCCCAGTCCCAAAAAACTATTTCTTTAGTATCACTACCTGTAGCCCAGTTAAATATCATGCATTTTTCTTTAAGAAATTTCTTAACTCTGAAACAGTATTTAGTCCAAATTTTAGACACTACTCTATTTACAAATTATAAGTCATATCAAAGTTCAGCTGAGGGTTATGTTTTTTTTTAACTATATAACCACATATATGTTGTACGTATATTTATCTTGGACGATACAGAATATTAGAGAAATAAATGGCTTAAGTGTTTTCATTAGCTTTCAATAAAAGAGTAGCTATCTATAGTAATTCTAAACCAAGCATGGTGGTGCATGCCTGTAATCCCAGCACATAGAAGGCTGAGGCAGGAGGATTGTTGTGAGTTCAAGGCCAGCCTGGGCTACATCGTGAGACCCTGTCTCAAAAAAAATCAAAAAACCCATTAGCTCTTAACTATGAGTGAGGTAGTAATTCTAGAGCTTATTTAGATAGAATTATGAAGTAGTGAATTATTAAAAAGCTGTCTTTTTATGATTGAATTTTTGTGAAAGTTATAAGTACTTTTAAGAATTTTAATCAGATATCATTGATCAGTTCTAAAATTCTTGAATAATGTTGAAATCTAATAAATGAATAAATTTCTTTCCATGTAATTGTACAGAAGGAGCATTCCATATAGCTAAAGTCATTTACCTTTACTGTATTGTATTAGAACCTAATGGAAATTAATCATTACAATTCATTCTTCTCTGTGAGAACTGTTTTTAACTCAACTTTACAGACTATTATCTAATTTCCTTTATGGATTTGTGTTTGATGAACCGGTCTCATTTGTCAATCCCCAATGTTTAACATTTCTAGTTTTGTTTGCTTTTGTTTTAATAAGAACCAAAAGTATAAACTTCATACTTTACTGAATACATCAAAAAGCAAAAGAGAAACATCTCTCTCTCCATGTTTTCAGAGGAGAATGTGAAGAAAAATATATAATTTATTCTCATCTTTCTCTTTATTGAAGTACCATCTTTCAAAAGAGCAATAAAGAGCTAAAAATATTCTCTGAAGTTTTCTTATGAAAGAAGTTTTCAATTTAGTGTTCAATGAACCTTTCTGTATATATTACATGATAGAGAATAAAAGTTTCAAGACATGGTTTGTTTTTAAAGAACTAAAATATGATGTGTACACATACATACTTTTATTTTATTTATTTATTTTTTATTTTATTTTATTTTATTTTAGAAACAGGGTCTCACTATGCAATTCAGGCTGGCCTTGAGTTTACGTTGTAGTGCAGGCTGCTTTTGAACTTGAAATGATTCTCCTATCTCAGCCTCCTAAGTGCTGGGATTACAGGCATGTGCCACCACACCTGGTTTCACGTATTTGTATTTTAAAGCAAAGTATATATATATATGTATATATGTGTATATATATATATATAGAGAGAGAGAGAGAGAGAGAGAGCGCCTATAGTGGACTGTTGTTATCCCCATCTATTTAGAATAGAGTTATGAATAACCTTTTAGAGAAATATATATATATATATATATATATATATATATATATATATATATATGACAAACATTGAAAGTATGAAATTTGACATGCAGTTACATGAAATTAGAAGACTTGTGCACAGCAAATGAAACAATAGAATGAAAAGACAACCTACAGAATGGGAAAAAATTCTTGGCAGCTATGCTTCCAGTAGAATATATAAAGAATAGAAAATATTAATCCTCCCATAAAGCAAATGACCCAGTTTGTAAATGGGCAAATGAACTGAATAGATATTTCAAAAGGAATACAAATACCCAATAAAAATGTTCTCCATCTTTACCCATTAAGAAAACACAAGTCAAAACAGCACCAAGATTCTGTCTTCCTCCAGTGAGAATGGCCAGTACCAAGAACACAAAAAGCAACAAATGCTGGCAAAGATGTGGGGAGAAACAAACCTTTCTGCGTTGTTGATGAGAATGTAAATTAGTACAACCATTATGGAAATCAGTAGGGAGATTTACCTATCTCTTCTGGGTATATTCCCCCCAAAATTAAAAACATCATGCTACAGTGATATAGGTATAACCATGATTATAGCAGCACAATTCACAATATCTAAGCTCTGGAACCAGCCCATATGCAGGTGGGATAGATACACAATGGAATATTATTGAGCCATAATGAACAATCAAATTGTTTCGTTTGTAGGAAAATAGATGAAACTTGACACTATAATACTAAGTGAAATAAGTCAGATACAAAAAGTTAAATATCACTTGATTTCTTTTATATGCAAATATGCAATATAAATAAATTAGTTAAATAAAAGAGAGATGGTAGGAAACAAGAAGGCAGACTTTGTGGAGGTAGGGAATGGGATTGGGTAACTAGTGAGTAAAGGGATTCAAAAGATCAAGATAGGTCGTTTGCATGTATCAGATGCCCAGAATGAAATCACTACTGTGTACTGTGAACACAGACTAATAAAAGAGAAGCAGGTATAAAGGAAGGGATTTCAATGACTTCATAAACCTAAATCTAGAAGGAACAAAATTAAAGAATTGTTAGGAAACAACAAGTGACTTGATTCCATGATTTCATTGCTCAGGTTCAGTGTATGCAAGTAGGTAGGAGATAAAGGTAAGAGTTTTATTCTTTCATAGTCCTGAATATCAGAATAATTTATATGTACATTAGTGCATAGTGAGACCTGACCTGATGAAAATCAAATTTTAGATAATTAATTTCACAGTAATAGATGTGCATTTATTTGGGGTATATTACTTAGCTTCCCATTGCTAGGACAGAGTACCTGCCATACACAGCTTTCAGGATAAAAGGCTAATTTTGGCTCACAGTTTCAATCCATGATCAGCTGCCAGAGGGAAAGTGCTCACTGCACGGCAATCGGGAAGCAGAGCAAGCAGGACCCAGACAGGCAGACGGGCCAGGGACAAGAATTCCAGGTTATGTGCCCCCCAACCTGCTTCCTCTCACTAGCCCTACCTCCTACAGCACGTGCAGCTGCGAACTCCTCAATTGATTAACCCGTGGTCGAATCACCTTCTTGAAACCCCACCTCTGAACCCAGGAACCTTTGCCAGGATGTGTTTTGATCCAAACCACAGCACAGAGTAATGCCTTCTGCCCTCAGTGGAAATGCTAGAAGTCCTATGATTGGTAACAATGGGATGGTGGCATAGGGAACAGCAATGAGAAGACCAGTTTTAGAAATATAACTGGAAGATGATGGGTGGCAGAGTTTTTTCCATACTGCTCTCTTCTCTACCCACCCTTTCTCTTGCAAAATTCTCTTCCAAAATTTTTTTAGGAAATAAAATTTTAATGTAGTATTTGGGTCATGTTCCATTGTAGGGCTTAGATTACATTTCCAGGTCAGTGGTCTTTAGCTAAACAATCACAATCTTCAGTACCTTTTTCCCTTTGCCTTCTTTTGTTTCTTGGTGCTGGAAACAGAGTTAAGCCCCACTTTCCCCAGTCCTATCCTACCAGCGACCTCTGAATTGTGATTTACCACAAGCCCACCTGATCATAGTGATATTTTATTTCCTTCTTGCTGTTGTCCTCTTTTCATTTTTAAGAATCTTATGTAAAGGATGCTTCTTGTGACGAACCATTAATTGGATTCCTCCAAGTATCAGTACACAATCCCATGACCAACAATGGGTGGACCCTACAGCCTGTACACATGAGAAACAACACAATTCATGCTTAGTGCTGCTTCTGGAGGAGGATTTCCCCCATTAGGATATTGGCTCTTTTGTTACTAGGTGCATGACTTTGAGGAAGTTGTTTAACCTCTGCTTTAGTTTCCTTATGTATAAACTTTAGTGATAACAACTCAGAATTGTGAGAATTAAATGAATCTTACGTAGTGTCACATAACTGTTAACTGTTAGCTACTGTGGTTTTTATGGGATATGATAATCGACTAGAGTTGAAACTATCTTCAGGTATTATGAGTAATTCATGCAGAATTGTCTGGATATTGGAGATGACAATGATTTCATTATCAGAAATAAGACCTTGAGAAAACAGAAGTGATTCATGGGGGGATAAAGGTTATAATTTTGATTTAGGTCTTACATCTGAAACTCACCACTCATGTGTAGACAAATGGTAGTGAATAGCTCTTGACTGGGTAAAGGATCAGTGCTAGAGATAAAATTTGGGACACATCAACAATACTGAAACCTGTAGCAAAAAACTTTGAAATTTGGGAAAAGATTTAATAAGTGCTAGAAATTTGCAGTGGTTCTATTGGGCTAAATATTTTAGGTTTTTTTCTCATTTGATTAATTTTATACTCAGTTTTTATTTTCATTATCTGCTTTATTTATGTTAGAAATTAAAACTCAAGAATTCTTTTTTTCTCAGTGCCATGGCTATAAACTAAAAATAGGCTACTAAAACTAATGACTTACAACCTTGCAAGATGTAAGGTAATTATGAAAAAGATTAATTAGAGTATATATATACCTATATATTATATATACCTATATATTAGGTATATATAGAGGTATATATTTACCTATATGTTAGCATTAAAGCTAGCATTAGCATTAAAGAGTTAAAAATTAGAAATTAGGTTTGACATATACCACAGTGATACATGTGTTTGCCTCAAATGTGACACCTTCAATTTGATCCCCAATATCACAAAAGAAAAAAAAGAAGAAATAATTTAAAATACCATTTGCAATAGCATCAAAAATATTAAGTACTTCAGGTATAAAATTAACAAAGTGTGAAGCAGATATGAGACCTGTACATTAAAAGCTTGTAATTATTTCTGAGAAAAAAGTAAGAAAGACTTACTGGAGTGATATATCACAGTCATAGATTTCAAGTCTTAATATTACTAAAGCAGCAAGTTGATGTATAGACTCAGGGCAGTTAGAATCAAAAAAATCAACAGCCTTTTTGTACAGATTGATGAGCTAATGTAAAATTTACATAGAAATTGACAGGACTAGAATATCCAAAGCAGTTTTGAAAAAGTAGGAAGGATGAAGGTGCCAGGATAATTCAATGAGGAAATTACAGTTTTGTAACAGATCACACTGTAACAAGCACAGCAACAAAAGATACTCCTGTAGCCACTGAATGGCTATATTTTGAAATATTGTTATTACCAAGTGTTGACAAGGCTTATGGATTATTTAGAATGTGATGGTGTGAATGCAAACTTAGTTACTTTATTTCTTTTTTAATTTTAATTTTTTTTTTTTTTTGAGACATGATCTCACTATGTAGTTCAGGCTGGCCTTGGACTCAGTATGCAGCCAGAGCTGACCTTGAACTCATGGTGATCCTCCTGCCTCAACCCTCTGAGGGCTGGAATTACAGGCTTGTGCTACTGCACCTGGCTTATATAGTCACTTTAGAAAGCAGTTTGGTTAAATGAGGGAATTGACTAAAGCAGCACAGAGATTTTAGGGAGTAATAGAAATGGTCTGCATAATTAATTATAAACATTTGTCAAAATAATAGCTGTATATACTTAAAAATGAGTGAATTTTTTGTATAAATTATACGTGAGTAAAGCTGAGTTGTTTTTAATAGACCTTATTTTTAAAACTATTTCAAATCCATAGCAAAATTGGAAAGAAGGCGCAGAGACTTTCCACCTAACCTTTACCCTGCGCATGCGTAACCTTTCCCATCAGCAGCTCCCCTACAGAACGGGTGTATGTGGTACGGTCGGTGACCTACAGTGACGTAGCACTGTCACCCAGAGGCCGTAGTTTGCATTAAGGTTCACTCTTGGTCCAACCACTGTTTATTCCTTTACTCTGACCTTGGTCATTCTGTAAGTTTGGACAAATCTAGAATGATATGTATCCATTATCTTATATAGAGTACTTTAAATTATAATACTCTATAGTTTTGCTGTCTTTGTAGTTTTGCTCTTTCCAGACTATCATATATATGTGGCCTTTCAAACTGGCCTCTTTCACTTAGTAATATGCATCTAAGGTATTTGCATCTTTTTTTTTTTGTACCGGGATTTGCACCGTTTTTTTATGGCTTGATAACCTCTCTTCCTAAGTAATATGCCATTTTCTGGATGTAACACAATTTTCCAGTCACCTACTGAAGGACATCTTGGTTGCTTCCAAGTTGTAGCAATTACTGATAAAGCTACTACAAATGTCTTTCTGCTTTTTTGTGTGTGTTTTGTTTTTTGCTTTTTGTTTTGGTACTGGGGATCCAATGCAAATTTAACATAGATAGAGGTTTTCAGCCCCTTTAGATAGATACCAAAGAACACAATTGCTGGATCTTAAGTAAGAGTAGTTTTGTAACAAACCAACAAACTACCTTCCTAAATAGCTACACCAGTTTACATTCTGGCCAGCATAGTAGTTCCTGTTGGTGCAGATCCCCATCTACATTTGGTGGTGTCAGTGTTCTGGATTTTGGCCATTCTAAAAAGTACAGAATGTACTAGTATCTCATTTTAAATGGAATTCATCAGTAAAACACAGCTAGGCCTGTAGTTTTCTGGTGTAAAAAATTAATTACTGATTTAACTTTTACACTCTTTAGATTTCTTGCCTTCTGTTCTCCTTTCTTTCCTTTTCCAATACTAGAGATTGAACCTAGGACTTCACACATGCCAAGCAAGTGCTTTACTACTGAGCTAGACCCTCGGCCCCTAAGATTCTCTATTTCTTGTGTCAATTGTAGCAGATTATATCTTTCAAGGAACTGGTCCATTTCATTTTATTGTAAAATCTGTGGACACAGAGTTGTTCTTAATTTTACTTTAGTATTTTAGTGTCCATGAAATCTATAGTTTGACTACTTTTTAAATTTTGAGCACACTCGTGTGGCACATGCCTATAATCCCAGCACATGGCAGGCTGAGACAGAAAGTTTGCCACAAGTTCAAGGCCAGCCTAGACTACATAGTGAGACCCTGCCTCAAAAATAATTTTTTATATTAGTAATTTTATATTAGTAATTTTTGTTAGCCTGGAGAGGATGCAAACTACTAATGTAAAAAAATTCACAGCTGTGTAAGCAGCCAGCATGCAAGTTGAGACTCAAGACTTAGGTCGTAAGTTAAATCTAAAATTCTGGTCATAACCCAAGTTGTATGTGAGGCCAGTTGTAACTCAAGGGTCTGCTGTATTGAGATATCCTCAAAACCAGAGATTCTTCTTGCTTCATCCAGTGTACTCATTAAGCCCATCTTCGTGTTTAATCTCTGTATTTGTATTTCTTAAGATTTCTGTCTCTGCATACATCACCCTTCTCTTCTTGTATGCTTTCCATTTTATCCATTAGAGCCCTTAGAATATCAACCATAGTTGCTTTAAATTTGGTTGTGATGCTTGCTTTGTCTCATCAAACTGTGGAGTTTTTACTGTATTTATTTGATTTGTTTTATGGCTGAGAGGGTTGGTTCTTTATTGTTGTTCGTTGGCTTTTAGTATATCTTGTAAAGTTTTTCTCAGTTCAACGTATGTGCTGGGTAAAAGAAAAGACTGTAAATGAACCTTTAGTTACAAGCTTTTTTTAAAAGTAGATAAAAAATATATAACCAATAAGCAGTCATGCCAATATTGAAATGTATTTCTGTACTTTTACAACAGAAGTGGGAAAGTAGCAAAAAAATTGAAACTTTAAGGTCTCTGTTTTCAACTAATTCATGAAAGTAATGGGGGTATAAACTAGATTATAAAAGTGAAATTGTAAATTCAACAACTCGAAGCAAATTGTAGATAGCAACTCTAAATGAATTTATCTTCTTTGGTTTGATTTGAGGGATTGTTTTGTTCTTGTTTTTGTTTTTCATCTTTTTGAGACAGGATCTCACTATGCAATTCAGGATGGACTTGAGCTCACTTTGTAGCCTAGGCTGGTCTCTGTGAGTGCTGGGATTACAGGCAGGTTTGGCTGTTTTGAGACAGTCTCCCCCTGTAGTCCATGCTGTGAACTCACAGTGACGCTCCTGCTCCAGCTTCCTGAATGCCGAGATTACAGGCAAGAGCCACCATGCCTCGCTAAATGAATTGAAACGCAGCAACTCTAAACAAATTGGAAAGGAAGAAAGCCTTAGCTTAAAGAGATGGAGAGATAAATTGAGCTTTTTTTATGTTTTATTTTTTTAAGTACACAAGAAAGCTAAGCATGTTTGTGAACAGTGAAGGAATACTTTGTAAGAGAAAGTTTGAAAATGTAATCAAGAAGTGATAATTGTGTTTGGTATCAAGAGAGCAACTGGAGACCCACGAGATCTTTCAGACCAAATAAGAACTATTGTGAGTTAAGAGTGTAATAAAAGAAAGAAAATGTAAGTATAGAGGTTTTTATGGTAGAAATTAAGGAAATGGAAGAAATCCTTGTTGTCTGGAGCCTAACCTTAGTTAAAAAAAAAAAAAAAAAGTCAACAAGTGAAATAGGCTTATGAAGAAGACTGTGAATGACCTGAGAATTGTAATAAAAGGCCACAGCCAGGACTGAAGGCTGCTCTTCTGGTGCTTTTCTGTGTTCACTGTGGAATCGTATCAGGAGACTTCCTTGGCCTCTGCTGAGGACCAAACGCAAGTGTAGCATTTGTACAGTCACGTCAGTGATTTTCACAAGTTGACCACATGCATGCAGTTATGTCTCCAACCCTGTTGGGCTCCTTTCTGGTGATATCTTTCCTTGCTATAACTAATCACTGTCTGGTTCTTGGAGCATTATGTGAATGGAATTAAACATTATGCATTTGTTGTGTCTGGCTTCTTTGACTCAACAATATGTTCATGAGATTTTTATTACATGCATTTGCACATGGGTCATCCTTATGATTGTGTAATATTCCAATGTAAAAATAAACTACATGTTATCTGAAATTTTTAGAATGGTCACATAGAGAATAGAACAATCTAATGGCCTTAAATGAAATTATTCTGTGTAGCAGTAAGAGCCAGATCATGGACTTTGTCAGCATGCTGTCACTGACATCTGGAGCTTTTCTTATTTCCAGTCGGAGGCTGACAAAACGTGGCCTGCTGGCCGAATTCAGCCCTGTCTGTGTTTGTATACCGTGCAGGCTCACAGTGGCTTTTATATTTTTAAATCATTGGGAAAAAAAATCAAAATCCATTGATGGATTTATAGCTTAATAGACTGTTGAGAAAGAATGGAAATCTTAGGAGGTGGGGCCTAATTAGTCATCAGGGATGTGCTTTGACAGGCATATCTTGCCCCCATTGTGTGTGTGTGTCTGTGTGTGTCCCTCCTTCTCTGTCTTCCCACTCTTAGCACGTATGAGGTGAGTGACCTTGCTCCACTGTATGCTCCCCACCATACTGTGCCTCAGCACAGGCCTAGAACAATAGAGCCCCTGAACCATGGACTGAAACCATGAGCCAAAAGAAATCCTTCCTTCTTTAAATTGATTCTCTCAGGTATTTTGTCACAGCAGCAGAAAGCTAATTACACAGTCACATTGTAGCTCTACTATCTTCCTAGTTTTGTTGTATCTCTGCCCTATTGATGGAGATTGTGTGTGTATTTTTGGTTCATGCTTTTTTTTTTTCACTCGTGAATAATAGGATTATTTTAACATAAAAGTCCAGAAATTTGAGACCAGCCTAAGTGCAAATTTCAGTTTTGCTGCTTTTTGCAAGTTACTAACTTTTGAATTCCTATGTTTTTATCTCTGTAAAGAAGATAACCCTAATTCTGTGTTAGGATTTTAAAGATGAGTGTGTGTGCGCGTGTGTGTGTAAAATAAAAACATAAAGAACTCAAAGATTGGGCTCTTTTTTTGTATTTGTCTCTGTGGATGCTGAAAGACTTGCCAATTCAAGTTTCCTCTCAGTAAATGCCTTTAATCAGTCGTCTTTTATTACAAACCTCTTGTCACCCACTTGGGTCATAGTTACAATAGCAAGTGAAAGACAGCAATAAGAGGCAAGGCAGTAGTGAATACACCAGATTTCTACCATCTAAAGAGAAGAAAAGCTGGGTGTGGTGGCACACACCTGTAACCCCAGCACTAGGGAGGCTGAGGCAGGAGGATTGCTATGAGTTCACAGCCAATCTGAGCTGCATAGTGAGTTCAAGTCCAGTGTGAACTACAATGAGATCCTGTCTCAAAAACAAAACAAAACAAAAAAACCCTAAGCCAGGAGTGGTGGCACACACCTATAATCCCAGCACTCGGAGATTGAGGCAGGAGGACCGTTGCAAATTCGGGCTACCAAATGAGCTCAAGGCCATTCTGAACTGCATAATGAGATCCTGACTCAAAAAGACAAAAAATACAGTACAATACCATACAGTACAGTACAATACCATAAACAAATGAACGAAATACTTTGTGGGTAGGAGAACATAAGAAAAATACAGGCAAAAAAGTGAGGCCCAAGAAAATATTTAAGAAGTCAGAAAAGGCATGTCTTCAAAATAATGAAGTAGTTGGCAAGAGCGTTTCCTGAGATCCGCGCCATGTTGGAACTTAGGGCGTCGCGCCAACCAGTAACCTGCCTGCCGCCCTGGTAAGCGACTGCGGTCTGGCAAGCCGCGCCATCCCAGGGCGGGGAAACAAGAAGCAAGAGTGTTTCCTGAGATCCGCGCCATGTTGGAACTTAGGGTGCTGAGCCAATCAGCAACCAGCCTGCTGCCTACAGGGGCGCGGGCTTAGAATCAAACATACCACATGTCCCCCCCCTCCCCCTTAACAATTGGGATCCAGGCATCTGGGTATCTCTTAGGAGGTGACCATATTTGGGACAGCAAGTCGGGGGAGTTTCCTCCTACTATCTCTGAAGGCAGATATTTTTATCGCCGTTTTGCTTTGTCCTGAGTAATGGTGTAGCTCTATTCAATACTCTGTGTTGATGTGTTCTATAATGTTGTGTATTTCTTTGATTTTACTGTACCTAGTAGAAGAACAACTATTGTGAAGACAACGAGATATACAATGTTGCCTGTTACTGTTACTGTTGTCCTGGTGACCTGCTGTGATGTTCTGTGCCAATTTCACCATACTGTCTCAATTGGCTTTATTGCATCCTGTTTTTTTTGTAACTGTTTGCAGCCTCACTGTGTGTTTGCTTTGTGTGCCTTGATTTTGTAGCATGAACAGCTATTTCTGGGAGGACAGTATGTGGTTTGTCACTAGTGATTTATGGTTTTTTTTGAGGTTCTGTATTGTTTCTACCCTTTTTCTGTATTGCTTTTTTTTTCTCTTTAAATAAAATTTAAAAAACTAATGAAGTAGGCTATTAAAATGTTGAATTTTTACTGTTTTAGTTCCTCTGATTATATTAAGTATATTATTTCATTTTTATTCTGAAGTATACATAGTCATAAATAATAGGTGGATAAATACAGATCTAGGTACATATACATTTTCTGGAACTTTATAAGCTTTCTCAGTTGATGAACTACTGTAGAAAATCAAAATGTGGTTGTGATGCAGTATGTTTTTACTGAATGCCTGACTGGCATAGCAGTATGTTTCATATCAACTTGTTTGAAGCTCTCAAGGTAGTAGTTTACAGAAAAACTAATGAGTAGTTATTTAGCCCACCAAGTAATGAGAGAAATTAGGAGATGGGGAAATGGACCTAACAAACTGATTTAGTTTTCTCATTGTTATGCTTTTCTTCTTCACTCCTGTTTTGCCTGTCCTTGAATGGGCTTTATTACATTCTTATAGCTAGGCTAGTGAATCACACCTAGGGTCCTAAATTTTGTGTGTAAGTTTTGCAGTAATTTTAACTCATAACAGAATTTGGACCATGTTACCTCACACTAACTGTGTTTTTTTGCATTTGCTTTTAAAATGTTGTCATGTCTCCTTTTACCACCTTAATCATTATCCAAACTGTATATTTTTAGAAACTTTAATCTTTCTTATAGCTCAGTCATACCCAAACTATAATCATTTTGGTTTCTCTTTTCTTCTTTCCCTATAATTTGTTTTCATCTTATACTGACACTTACACCTGGAAATAATAATCTTAACTCACTGGTTTTGTCATACTTCAGAAGAGATTATCCTCATCAGATTAGTTTTTGATACTTTAATGTTTTCAAACTTGGTTTGAACCTACTGAGCAATTTAAATTTTATAGCACCTAAATTTTTGTGATTAGTATGATTTCATTTAGTAAAGACTCAGTGAGAGTTTATAGTAGGCTCTTTGAATCCAAAGACGAATTAGACAAGATTCACACAGCCAGGCAACTTATACTTTAAATGTGCAAGGCAGTGTTGTAAGTATTTTACTTGCACTAGTTCATTTAGTCACTCAGAATGCAACATGATTTTTCCCTAGATGTTTTCATGTGTAGCTCTCAGGTTAGAGCAGTGGCATCTTGAGGTCTTAGAAGTTCCACAGGTGGTTCTTCTTGTCCTCCCTGACTGGGCTAAATGAACTCATACTTAAAACTGGGTATGGTGGCACATGTCTATAATTCCAGTTAGTGGGGAATGAGGCAGAAGGGTTACAAACTCAAGGCCAGCCTGGGCAATTTAGTGAGGCCCTGTTTCAGAATATAAAAGGGCTGGGGACTAGCTTGGTTCAGTCCCTAGGACCACAGAATAAGAAGAAAAAGAGATCAAATTTAGGAGCCATCCTTAACACTTTGAAAGGAAAATGTCTTGCCCAGTGGTCTAGCTCTGCTACCAATCCATCTGGGTTTGAAACCCCAGGACTCTGATTTCTAGCACCTCACTGAAGAGTATAGAGTTCTCATGAAATTCTTTACTCCTGTACAAAACAGTGACTTGCTCAAATCAAGATTTATAAGGCTTACCAGGCATGGCAGCATACTCAGGAGGTTGAGGCAGCAGAACGCTGTGAGTTCGAGGCCAGTGTGGGTTACGTAAGTGAGGTCAAGGCCAGCCTGCCCTCCATAGCGAGACTATCTCAAAAAAAAAAAAAAAAAGTAGGCTTGCCTATTAGTAAGCCATTGATCAAATCAGTTACGTATCTATTTCCTTTTGCCTTTTACGGTACTTTGCATAGTAATTAGTTTCCTTTCTCTGAGCTATATATTATGATAAAATAAGATAAAACTATGATTACCTTCCATTTTGCTATTAATACTTGTGCACTATTTGTAAAAGCATCCCTTAAAGAGTAATTTTTCTAATGACCTTTTAGATTCAGTTTGTATGTCCTGATTTTTTTCCACTTAATGTAGTGTGACAGCTACACATTGAAAGCAGCATGAAATAGCTTTTGAGTGTTGTGAAGCACTGGTATAATAAATACTTCTGGTGCAGAGGATAATTGAAGCTGAATTTTAAGTGCTTGTTGTCATATCGCCACAAAAGGGAAAACAGCAACCATTCAAACACTGTTATAAAATGTTTTACTCTAATTTTATCTCATGTATGCTTTGAATTATTTTAAGGCAACATTCTTTTTACTATGTGTTTCACATAAGTACTTTTATCTTCACATACCTGCAGAACCTATTTTTGCCTTCATATGATAACCAAATATTACTACATGTTGTTTATTAATGACTACTTTATTTGATCATGATATGATAGATGCCTTGAATTACTCTAAATGCATGCTTGAAATTCTTATAAATCCATGGTACAGTTGTTAAACATACTCAGCGTTTTTAGCTCAGCAAAAAAGATGTCTCACATTCATTTAAGAATTAGTTTGTAAGCCAAAACTGACAGATGTACTATTACAGCTGAGAAGTGAACTGGTTGGAGAAATCTTCTAAATGGTAGAAACACTTGGACAAACACCCAAACGTCTTTAAAATTCGTTTTCTTATGTTCTATAATAATCATTGTTGCCACAATGATGATGATTTTGTTTTTCTCTACCTGTTTGCTTTTCAATAGGAAGATACTGCAATTGAAACAGAACAACAAAAGTTGCTAGAACTTTTACTGTATAATTCTATATGTATATTTTTTAACTTCTGTAATTATTTCTCCAATTTCAATTAAAAATAATTTTGTTCAGTGTATAGGTATGTATTTTAACATTTTGAATATTGAGATAAACTGAAAGCAAACTTGGTAAAAGCTTCAAAGTAAAATCTGACATATTTTTTATTTTAATGTAAACATGAAAAGAAAGCAATTTTATTTATTTGTTTGTTTGTTTGTTTGTTTTATTTTTTGGTACCAGGGATCAAACTTATGACCTTGTGCTTGCCAGGCAGGCACTTACCCCAATGAGCTAAATCCCTGGCCCGAGAAATCCCTGAATATTTAGTAATTATTCATATATATACTAACTTGGAAATACCCACATGTGACTTACTTCTATGAGTAACTTCTCTCATTACATACAGTCATTTTTATTGGAGAACATAAATGTGCCATTAGGAGGGCTTATCATATGTGCCCAGTTTAGGGTAAGCTCACTGTACAGCATGTGCTTAGCATGCATGAGTGCCCTGGCCTTGATCACCAGAACCAAAAAATAAAAATAATATATCTAACAGTTGCAGCTTGGCATAACTGACGCCATCTTGGGCCCTGCATTTAACTAGTGCCCTGTATTTGACCCGGGAAAATGGAAGATCACTCAGGGTGTAACTCCCATGAAAACGCAGAATGAGCTGTACCGAAAAGAGAAAGATTAACCTGCTCAACAAAAGAAGCAGGATACAGGTGTCAACCAAAAATTAATGTACGATTCTAGCTAAATTGTTTCCAACAGGATGTCTTTTTGTGGTTCTCTGTTTAAAAGCTTTGTAATTTTCCAGTTCAGGGCTACTCGGTGAGACTCTGAAATGGGTCCACGCGAGTGGTCGCTGAGCTCAGCTAATTAAATTCCAAATTTATCAATTTGGCTGCTTGGATTCCTATATTGTTTACAAACCCACTTCACTAATGTATCAAGTGGATTTGTAATCTAAATAACAAGAGATTCTGATATGTTCTCCTTGCCAACTGATGTATAAATTGATATAACTTAAGAAAATTACTACCATATTTAAATATTAAAGACATGGTGATTTTAAAAGTTCCTTTTGTTTTGTTTTGGTGCTGTTTCATTTGCAGTACCAGGGACTAAACCCACGGCCTCACGCATGCTAGGCAAGCATTCTTCTGCTAAGTTATTTTTAACTAAACAGATTTTCTCAACTCTGCCTTTCAAAATTCAATCATAAGTTACGGTATTAATTAACAATAATATTGAAATTCTTTGCTTTTTAACAATAAACAGTTAAAACTGTAGATTGGGTACTGTAGGTGAGGATCCTTATATTTGGGTTAGAACATTAAAAAAAAAACCACCCACCAGAAACTTATACTAGATACTGATGATGTAGGGGTAAGTACTTCATTCTGCATTTGGCTAATAGCAATTATAAGAAGTAAAAGATACTTAATCAAAATTATTTTCATTTTTAAAATGAGCATGGTGGCACATGCCTATAACCCCAGCATTTGAGAAGCTGAGGCAGGAGGATCATTGCAAATTCAAGATCAACCTGGGCTACAAAGTGAGCTCAGGGCCAGCCTGAACTACATTGCAAGACCCTGTCTGAAAAAGAAAAAGAAAAAAAATTATCTTCAGTTTTAAATATTTCATATGAAACAAACTTGAATTGCCATTAGTAAAATTGCTTTTAAGCCAAACCATGTAACATAAAAACTAATATTTTCCCCTCACTTCTCTTCTAGTTATCTTTCTCTAGAAGGGATATTATTTCTTTGGGTTCTGTACTTCTTTTTTATATAACTATAAAACTCTTTATGTGAACTATAGATTTATTCATGGCTAAATATGTATTTAAATAATGAGTTAATTTCAAATTGGAAAAGAAACACATCAGAAATACATGGAAACAAATGAGAATATTCACTAAAGCCAACAGATTAGGGACCCATAAACTTCCAAGACTATTGGCATTGCTTAGTACATTACAGCACAGCCCTAGGAGCAGCCTTTCATTGAAACAACCCTCTTCCTTTGAAAATACATTCTGTGTTTGGAAATTCAGACATCATTAACAGTAAAGTCCACTGCATTGGGGAGTGAATAAACTCAGTACTAGTACTTGTTGGAAGAAATCAGGTAAAAGAAGTGAAAGAGTGGCTAAATGTTTAACATAAAAGATTTATTAAGAATGGAAATTGTGATACAATGAAAATAATATTTATGAAGGGGCTTAATGACATGGAAAGATATTTAAGTTACACTGGGTAGACTGGGTAGCAAATTCCATATGAAGACATAATTCTCATGTATGACATGCACAGCAAATATTTTTACAGATGATAATGTACATCTTAGTGAGGATTTGGGGGAACTATCATATACTTCTAATAGCATTTTAAATTAACATAGTATGCCAGGTATGGTGACACAAGCTTGTAATCTCAGAACTCAGGAAACAAAAGCAAGAAGATCACCACTAGTTCAAGGCCAGCCTAGACTACATAGTGAGTTCAAAGCCAACCTGAACTACATAGTGATACCCTATCTCAAAAAAACAAAATAAAATGTAATTTAATTTAGTTTAGTTTAAAAATAAATAAATTGGGGCCAGAGATACAACTCAGTGGCACAAGTGCCTGACTGGCAAGTGCAGGGTCATGAGTTCAATCCCTGGTACCAATTAAGAGACAGTGAGAAAGGAGGGAGCGAGGGAGGAAGAAAGGAAGGAAGGAAGAAAAGAAAGAAGGAAGGAAGGAAGAAAGAAGGAAGGAAGGAAGAAGGAAGGAAGGAAGGAAGGAAGAAAGAGAAAGAAAGAAAGAAAGAAAGAAAGAAAGAAAGAAAGAAAGAAAGAAAGAAAGAAAGAAGCAACAGCAGTTATCCTTATGCAAGATTAAATTCTCTCTTGATTAGAAATGTCAGTTTCTGGCCTTATTTTTTGCTACAGCCCTACTTGCTACAGCTAATTCCGCCAGAAGCTCCCTACCTGGAAATTCAGCCCATCTCTTTCAGAACCCTCCTTTCAAGTATAGAAAGTTTTTCAGCAGTCTTTGCCCTACTTGCTTGTGGAATTTAGAATTAAATTATGCTACCGACACGAAGGATTTGGTGGTCCAAGCATGGCTACCTGTTCCCTTGTATTCTAAGTCAGGGTATGAGATGCTGACCCATCTCTGCATTTCAGTGAAGTATTGAAAATATCCTTCAGTTCTTTCTGTTCAGTTAGTCTGCCTAATGTCTGACCACTAAGATCTGTCTCTGAATCCTTACCAGTAACATATTCTTTAATATATTAACAAAACAACCCTTACCAGTGCTTAGCTTCTTTTGCCAATCTGCCTTGTGGTAGGATATTGTTTCTCATACTGTCTGTGCACACCTGACCTCCATGTAGACAAATGCCTCACCTCACCTGTCTGATATTCTCACTTCCAAACTAGACTGTTAGAGGTCTTCATAGAAGGACCACTTCCTGGACTTGGTAGTTACATAAATGTCACCACTGAACACAATATTTTTATGTACTTGGTCTTAGACTGCTTATCAAACAGATGAGGTTAGGTAACTGGATTTAAAATAAGTGTACAAAACAAAAAAGAGTAAATATCCAATTTAGTATATGAGAAACCGTGAGCATTTTGTGGGCAAAATTCAATGATCAGTTCTCATTGAAGTAAAAATTAATATTGAATAAAAGGTTAATAATGAGTAAGTATAGATCTCCTACCTTACTACTTAATGATGATTTTGTTCATAGAGTCGAGAATAAACATGTATAGCTTAATACTTTGAAATGTAATGGTAAAACTTCTTTTAGAGCCTGTGTGTGAATATCGCCTATGTGAACGTTCTAATGAAAACCTATCGTTAGTTGATCTTTTAAGTTCTCCTATTTCTGAGACTCCAAAGTCGTTTGATGTCTCCTCTTTGGTTATTTCTCAAGACCCCACAGCACATCGCATATTTAGAATCATTGTTTTTCCAGACTGAGGGCACCACTTATGAACTCTCTTCTTGTAGCTTCCTATATAACATTTCACCTCATTTTTTCTTCTTGTAGTTGTAGTCCCCAAATTTCTGTCACAGTGAATACTTCATTAAGCAAACAGTTCATACTAGGACTTAGTCTTATTTTTATGATAACATGTGATGTATGGGTGGGTCTTCTGAAAACTGAAAATCCAGTTGCAGAATGTAGCATGAAAACTACAGAAGTAGCTCCCAGCAGCAAGGAGCTTAGGATCCAAAAAGCTCAGCCTGACAGTTTCAGGTAACTCCCACCTAACTTGTTTTTCTAACATAACCTGTCACATTTCACTTTGTTGACTCATAGTTCTCATCTCATCCTCACAATTTGAACATCTTGTTTGAACTAAGTCAATATTATTCAGACATTAACAACTTTATGTTTGACGATACTAACCTCAAGGGGTCAAAATTCCCATAAAGTTAAAGTATAATCAGAATCTCCACCTATTCCAGTGTGGGGTGCAACCACACTGTCCATATAACACTCGTGTTCCTGGGTAGATAGCCAAGAAACGTGAGAGCCTTTTCCACAAAAACTTGCACACAAATGTTTGTAGTGTCATTACTGTATTCATAATAGCCAAAAGAGTAGAAATAACTCAGATGTCCATCAGCTGATGAAATGAATAAACAAAATGGAATATTTCCACATGTTGCATATTATTCAGCCATAAAAAGAAAGAAGTACTGATTCATGTTAAACATGAACATGGAGAAGATCATGAGGCCACATATTTACTATTCCACTTACAAAATGTTCAAAGTAAGCAAACCCACAGAGACACAGAGGCAATTAGTGTTTGCCAGTCCAGGGGACAGAGGAATGGACATGAGGTGTTTTCAGTCTGGTAAAAATGTTTTTAGAGTATGATCTTACGCAGCTTTTGGATACATTTAAAACTATTTGAATTACACATTTCAAAAGGGTGAAGTTTATTGTATGTCATTACAAATTTATCAATGTTTGCTTCTCCTTATACAAAGGTATTTTTAATGAAGTTGTAAGATGTTTTCCATAATTAATGCCACAATTTCATAAAAAATAGTTAAACACATCAAAACTGATATCAACTTGTTATATATCAAGTAATTTGTAATAGCTATGTATGGAATGTCCGCCAATCTGAATGTTAGGTACTTTTAGCAAGAATGGAGTACCCTATAGCAAATATTTAATACTTATGCTTTGTGCTTGTACTCTGTTATTGTCCCAAAAGTGAAATGAACTGTAGAAAAGCATGTTAAAGTTGCCTTACCTTAAGAATATCAGTTAGAAATACCATTTTATAGTGGAAGAACCATTGCTATAGACTGAAAACTGAATTTGAAAGCCAACCTGGTATTTACTAGCAGCTTGTTCTTTTTAAACTGTTTGACATTTCTGAACCTCAACTTCCTCATTTTTAAAATACCTGCTAGAGCTGTTGTAAGGATTAAATGAGATCCCAGAGATGAAACAGATTATGCTCTTTGCTTCCTTCACCTGCACATACTGTTTCTCTCCTATCCTCTGTGTTCCTCCTCCACCTCACACACACACCACACACGACTACACAAACCAAGTGCAGTCTCTTTTCTGTATCTTTCCAGTGAACCTGGAACATTATTTTGAATTGAAACGCCATACTCTATCAATTTTTTATTCATAATTATCTGCCTGCCTTCTTCAAAAAACTTTAAGAGGGAAAAGAAATTTCCACTGAATGTATAAATCGCTACATATGATAAATATTTCAGTTTATTGTGTTTTAAACAATGAAGCAAACACATTATATCTCTGTGTGGGTGTATAATGCCCATGTTCTTGTATACTGACCAGCTGAATAAATACCTGAGTAAATGAATTTCAGCATCATATTCAGCATAGATACAATGTATCTTTGTTTTGCTTTCTGTTAAAACATAATCAACTGAAATATTTTCAAATTTCTATGTGATAATTTATATGTTCAGGGGAAGTGTTTTTATTACTAGTTATACTTATGGAATGAACAGAATGTTCTTTATCTGTGTTATAATATGCTATTTCCAGTGTCATATTTATCTTCACAGTTTGTACATTGTTTCCCTGTAATGTCCACATAGATATATTTGCTAACAGAATTTTATTTTAGGACGATTTGCAGTTGAATGTGCATATTTTGTCTTTTTTCTCCACCTAATTTTATTTAGAATTAGAATGAAGTAGAAATCTTAAGACAAGCCTATAAATTTAAGAAAGCCTCGGAAAAGTATAGAAAGTAAGTCACTTTAGCAATGTTAGCTGAAACTTCCACTGCTGTTATCTTCAATGTGTTATAAAATGATACACAATAATTATTTTTGAGTGGTAAATATAGAATAAGGAAGTTAATGGTATGTTATGTTCCCTGAACTAACATATTTTCATATATATGCCTATCTAAATTATTTATAAAGTTTTGCCGAAATGTATCAATCATTAACTACATTAACTACATTTGAGGTTATAGAAAAAGATGTTAGCTTTATGTTTATATAAATCATGTAGATTACTTACTTTAGGAACTCATAACTATACTATTTCTTTCAGGTACAGAGAACTACAACTGAGTACAGAAAGCAAAGTAGCAGAATTTCTCCATCAAAGTAAACTGAAGTCTTTTGAAAGTGAGCGTGTTCAACTTCTTCAGGAGGAAACAGCAAGGAATCTCACACAGTGTCAGTTGGAATGTGAAAAGTATCAGAAGAAATTGGAGGTACTGATAGTTTTCTTTCAATATTAGCATCTCATGTAAGCTGCTGCTTTTTTTTTTTCATGTAAGCTCCTTAAGTGCAGAGTTTATGTGGAGTTTTACTTGTCCTACAGCACCTCACACTGTCCTCACAAGAAGACAAAAATGTATGGAGTTCAGAAAAATGCATGCTACAAAGGACTGGAGTTGTTAGAAGATAAAGATTGGATAAAGATTTCATTCACAACTGTCACCAAAATCATACAATTACTTTGAATGCTTTTGCTAAGAACAATGTAATCTATACTTTAAAAACCGATAGAACTTTACTGACATGTATAGGAAAAGGAGTCTTTCTAGGAGAGGGAATCTTCAATATTAAATATTTTCCAGTTTTCATCAAGTAACTTTATATGATCTTTTATAATAAGATGCTAACAGCTTGCTATTTTTTAATTCTGTAGTATAACTAGAAGGGAAAATAAAGAGCAACCAATACTTTTACAGATTTTTCAAAAAAAATAAAGGAAATATATGACATTTTAAAATGCATTCTGGCCAGGCATAATGGCATACGTTATAATCCCAGCACTCAGGAGGTTGAGGCAGGCAGATCACCAGGAGTTTGGTGCTTGTCTGGGCTACATAACATAGTGAGTTTAAGACCATCCTGAATTACAGAATGAGACCCTGTCTCGAGAAAGAAAAAAAAAAATGTATTCTGACACAAGAATAATTAAAACACAAAAGAGTCCATAAATAGCATAAGATTTAAAGCTCTAAAACATATTTACCTAAACTTAAGTTATTTATAAATTTAAGTAAAAATCAAATCAATGAGAAAAATATGGATTGAATAATAAAATGGTGCTCTGAAATCACTTGAGTATTTAAAGAATGTAGGTGGAGCCATACTTAAAAGCCATACTTTTGACATATGACAAAATGAGTCACATGAGTTACTAAACTGAATGTATATGAAGTTATAAAACTATTAGAAGTAAATACAGATAAAGTTTATTTGGTATCAGTTTTGAAATTAATCTGTTAATCTATTGATCAAAGCAAAGAAATACAGGAAAAATAAAAACTGTATGTTAAAAAGTCTGAATAATACAAAGGCAAATTGAAAATGAAAAATAATATTTATGTTATGTGTGATGAAGGGCCCATGTCTTTAACTTTTAAAGATCTCTTGCCTGTCATGGTGCCGCAGACCCATAAGCTCAGCTAATAGGAAGGCCGAGATAGGACATAGGATAAAGGCCACTTAAGGCCAACCTGGGCAATTTAGACTGTGTCTCAAAAAACCCAGTGCTCCTTGAGTTAAATTCTTCCAGTACCACACATACATACACACACACACACACAGAGTCCCCCCACATATACAACCTCCACACACGTGTATACAAATCTCATGCCAAGAGAATATGTCTTCCTCTTGTGGATAAATAGGTAGAAGTGTAACCTTCCATTTTTTTTTAACTTTCATATGGGTCTGTGCATTGTTTTTAACATGCCAGCAAGGGTGCCTCAAATAGGAAATCTCATGAAGTGAGAAGGTGCAAGCTGGCGTGGTGGTACACACCTATGATCTCAGCTCTCAGGAGGCTTGGGCAAGAGAAATGCCACAAGTTGAGGCCATCCTATAGTTGAGGCCTACATAGTGAGTTCAAGGCCAGCCTAGACTGCATACTGAGAAATTGTCTCAAGAAACACAAGAAAATGGAAAAGCTCTTCCAAGCTTGGTGACACAGGCCTGTAATCCCTGCTACTCAGTAGGCTGAAACAAAAGTTTAAGCCCACAGCCGGGGATTTTGCTCAGCAGTTCAAGCGCCTGCCTGTCTGGTAAGCACGAGGTTGTGAGTTGGATCTCTGGTACAAACAAAAAAAAGAAGAAGAAGAAAAAAAAGTTTAAGCCCAGCCTGAATAACTTAATGAGACCCTATCTTAAACTCAAAAATAAAGAGGACTAGGGATGTAGTTTAGCACTACCTGAGTTCAATCTGCTATATTAAAGAGACGGAGGAAAGGGTGGTGGAATAATGTTCATGGTAATCTGTGTTAAAAGCCCAAAAAACTTCATCCAGGCTAGCATGGTGACACACTCCTATAATGCCAGCACTCGGGAGGCTGAGGCAGGAGGATCATTGTGAGTTCGAGAGCAATTTGGGCTACAAAGTGAGCCCAAGGCCAGCCTGAACTGCATCGCAAGACCCTGTTTCAAAAAGAAACAATAACAATAATAATATGTTATAAGACTTACACAGGAAATGAAAGTAAAGGTATATCACGTTAAATATAAATAAAAGTTCCCATATTTCAGCAGATTCGTTTGCACATAAGTGCTCTTGAAGACCACTAGTCGAGGTTGTAACATAAGCTTCCCCTAAGCTGTCGCTGTCTTTCTCTGTGAGCCGTCCTGTGCACCATTGGCAGAGCACGGACCTGACCCACACCTGAGGGTAAACACCAGCTCGGCTTGTCCTGCCAGGCCGTTGGTCAGCGGTCCCCGCCTGTGCATCTTCAGCTCGGCTTCACTGCGCACCGCGTGTGCTCGGTCATACTGCTTAGAATGTCTCCGTAGTAACACAGGAGATCCTCCAAGTAGAAATGGTATATTTTTGGTTTCTATGCACACTGTGTTTTTTTAATAAATGTTTATTAAAACAAAAAGTTCATAAGTATCTTTTTTAATAAATTGGAGAATGTTTCTTTAACCTACTTTTCTGTGTTCATATTCATAATCAAAACATTGTGAATTTTTATTTTATATTATAATGAGAAAAATCTTTTTCTGTGTGTTTTTCATGTACTTTCCTTGCTTTATATTTCTCTTAATGAAATCTATTATTCTTAATAACTTCTAATGTAATCTATCAGGAAAGATTTCACTATTATTCTTGCCCCTTTTTCTATTTGGAAGTAGTACTGCATTAATACACTAAATGGATCTCTTAAGGAAATCTGGAAACCTTTACGCCATTTTTTTTTTCTTCTGGTACCGGGGATCAAACTCTGACCTCGTGCTTGCCAGGCAGGAGCTTATGCCGCTGAGCTAATACCCAGCCCTCCATTTTTGATATATCTATAAGGAAATAATAAGACATGCTTGTAAAGGTTTCTATTGATGGTTTACATCACATTACTTATTGTAGTAAAAATTGATAGTAATTTAAAAATACTCAACAGTAAAGTTTTATGTAATACATTGTAAGTTCTATGTTTTGTGGTACCTACTCATTATATGATTGAATATAGTCATGTCCTTGGCTATCTTAGATTTGGCAAATGCTTATTAGAAACACTGAATGAAGCCAGGTATAATGGCACATGCCTGCCTGTCATCCCAGCATTCGGGCTGTCACAAGTTCAAGGCCAACCAGGGTTACATAGTGAGTTCAAGACCAGCCTGGATTACATAATGAGACTGTGTCACAAAAACACTAAAAACTAAAGAAAAGAAATATGGAATGAAGGATGCAATTATGTCATCACCACAGTCTTGACGAGGGGTTACATATTTAGTAAAATCCATCAATGCTCATCAAAAACAGTTTTGCAAGAAATCTTATCTACTTAAAGTTTTTATATACATGTTAAAATTACAAATCAGTTATATTTTCGTCATTCTTCTATTAACCAGTAAGTTCTGTGGTGACAAGACCTACACTTTTTTTTTCTGAGACAAGCTGTCACTATGTAGTTCAAGCTAGGCCATCATGACAGTCCTCCTGCCTCAGCCTCCTGAATGCTAGAAGTAGGATTACAGGTGTATGCCAACACTCCCAGCCGGACTTTTTAAGTGATAGTGTATTTCCAGGTCTTTGCCAGTGTCTGACGTGCCATCAGTTGAGTTGAAGGGATTCAGTGGTTTCTAACTGGATACCTACTAGGTGATAAATGCTGTACTAAGTCTTATTACTCATACAGCTTTAGTAAGAAATTATTTCTACCTGCAGGAAACTAACAGTTTGAGCCAAGCTTTGACTAGAACATTCTATAATGGTAGTATTCTATATCTGCACTATCTAGTCAGTAGCCACTGCCCACATATGATTATTTAGCACTAAAAATGTGACTAGTACAGCTGATGAAATGTCTTACTTTAATTAATCTTAATTAAATTAAGCCTAAATGTAATTAGCCACAAATGGTAGGTTAATGGCAGATGACTCTTAAGCTATATTAGAGTACATGCTAGACAGTTGACCATTTCCCATATGTCCTCGCTATTGGGCAGTAATGAGTTTTCTAATACAGTTTTCTCTTTTGTTTTATCATTAAAAAAATAGATTAACTCTTTTCTGTCTGGTAGGATTTCTTATACTGTTTTTGAATAATGACTAGACCTATGGTGTTCAAGTTAGTGAACCAAAGACATGAATCCCAGTTAGTCACTGCTTTCTGAAGAAATTACTCATTTTGCCAAAGAGAAATAACAGCAACTGCCTCATACCTTATTATAGAGAGCCTGGGTTCGGGATTTAGCTCAGTGGCATAAGTGCCTGCCTTAAGCACTAGGTTGTGAGTTCAATCCCCAGTACAAAAAAAAAAATCTAAAATGAATATAGAGAGCCTGTTTGGCTCAAATGAAGCACCCATTTATTCTTAGCACCTATTAAAAGTTCTCAAAATATTGTCTTTTCAAGCTATAGAATTTTTGTTTTGGTACAGTTAAGAAATGCAAGGAAAATTAAATATTCATTCCCAAAAGGTAACTCTGAATATTTGTTAGAGAAAAAGATAAATGAAAGGTTTTTTTCCTACTTTTCAGATCTTACAAACGTAGCAGGTAAACACAAACATTATATGCTTCTAATTTTCCTTTCTATATATGAAAGTTTCCTATAGTTATAAAAATATGTAACTATAGGTCACTAAACAGAAGCTAAGAGGCAGAAAAACTGAATTAGCCAATTAAAAGCCTTTTCCAATTTAAAATTTGTCAAATATTAAAGCATTTTCTCCAAATTATAATGTAAATCAATTTTAGGGTAAATATCCTAGAATGTAGCTATTTGTATAATCTGGAAATACGTGTGCTGTATATATCAATCAAATATCAGAACACTTCTTTTTAACCATTTCCATCCAACTGTCCTCTCAAAACTACTTTGAGGCTGGGGATTTAGCTCAGCAGCTCAAGCACTTGCCTGGTAAGGGTGTGGTCATGAGTTCAATCCCCGGTACCCAAAAACAAAAAAAGTACTTTGATTTGTACATTCTAAACGAGTGTACTGATAGGTGTGGCAGTGCACTCACAAGGCAGGAGGATGCTGTGAGTTTGAGGCAGGCCTGGGCTACATAGTGAGTTCAAGGCCAGCAAGGCTCTGTCTCAAAAAGAAAAAAAAAGTTTGGCAATGCATTTGTAAGGCTATGCCTTAAATACATAAAAGCTTCATGCACAGATAGATACTCATTACAATATTAGAGCAAAGAACTGAAAACTGTAAAATCCCATGAAAAGAAAAAATGACCAGGAGGGAGGGTTGGTGGTAATCCAGCTGATATTTTATAACCACAGAGTAACATGTAAGATACACCGTTGTCATAATATTAGGTGAAAACAGCCCTTGCCAGAACCACATACACTAGATTTTTTTTAAATGTATGAATGCCACAAAGTTATAGCAGTTATAGTTGATTAACAAATGGCTATGGATAAAATTTATATTTTATTTCTGTTTTTTTTCTTAGAGAAGTTAAATTACTTAAGGTCACACAACTAATAAGTATCTCAACTGCTGTAATTATAATTCACATCTGACCAACCTATCCTGAATTTCCATAGTTTTTAACCACCATAATATTCAAGTAATAAAGGACTTATTGCAAAATCCCTGAAACATGACACTTCTGAAAAATACTCTGATTAATAAAGTAAGTAAAATTACCAAGATAAAGGGCCTCAGAAAATAAAGCCCAAACAACAAAACAAAAATGGCAGTGGGTATATGTGTGTAAGTAAGGCACATAAGCAAAAGTTGTAGATGGTGACTACTTTGAAACCAAAACCAAAAACTATTTCCTATCCTTCTTCAGGAATATGCTGCAGAGTAACAGTCTGTAGCAGCTGATTCTTCAGTACATTTTCAGTTAGACTTTCTCAATTTAGCTGTAATTTGGAGTTTGTCTTTTGCAAGTTGTGGCTTAACTTTCATAATTCCTAGAAAAATGCCTTTTCCTTTTCACATTGAATCACTGTGCTTAAGAATGTGTCTTATGGGGCTGGGGATTTAGCTCAGAAGCATAAGTGCCTGCCTTGCAAGTGCGCCATCCTTTGTTCGATCCCTGGTACCGATAAAAAGAAAAAAAAGGGAAAAAAAAAAAAAAAGAATGTGTCTTAGGCCCCGGACAAAAGGGATGGATGAGAGAAGCTATTTATATTGAAAGGCAGAGAAGCATTTCTCTTGTGCTTCTGAAAACATTTTACAAAACAGTACTTTATAACACAAACAATACTTACGGTGCTGATGTTTTCCAAACCTTCCCTTTTTTATTGGTTGCTAACCAATCCTCCTAAAAGTTATAACTTGCAGTTTGAAAACCACTATCCTACAGGTCTGACCACTTAAGTCTGGATGCAGGTAACTAGTAATTATTATATTTCTTTGCTTAGAGGCCTTTGTAGACAAAAACTTTTGTAAAAGTGCCATGACCTAAAATCTCTGGATGATAAAACCAAAACTCCAGATAAAATTTCTTTACATTTTTCTGCTTCTGTTAAACTAACCCTTGGAATGACAGGCACTATTCATTTATCATTGTGTCCCCAGTGCCTACCACAGTACTTCTCTCATGGGAGACACCTGATAAACATGTAATGAATGAGTGCATGGTTCGATTAAGACTAGTAGTACCATTTTTAAAATTTTTCTTTTTTAGAACTATGGATGGTTCTTGTTTCTATGGAGTTAGAAATCATTTCATGAGAGGTAAAAATAATGAGATTTTGTGTGACTTTCACTCAGAATTCTCATGGATTTATAACTTGGGGATGATTATTTTATTTTGCTTAATTATTAATTGGCAAAGCCTGCAAAAATACCAGCTTTGTATGTTTGTCTTTTTTAAAGCAATTATTGACCTATAATTTTATATTATTACTCAGTTAATAAACTTTTTAAAGGAAGAAAATGTCTACTATGAGAACTTTTTATTTAATAAATTCATAAAGTATAATTGACCTATTTTATGCCTCATATTTAAATACCTATATTGGTTGTTCTGAAAGAATCTTTAATGTAAATAAACCATAGGTTCAATAATCTAATTCTTCTTATGCTTTCCAGAAACAATAATGAATTTATTCATAGCAGACATTGAGACAAATCCATAGTAAAAGAGAATTCCCAATCAGAAGTTCCTGAAATTCTCTCCTCCACATTATAAAAACATTTAAGTTATATCTCTCAATTTAATACTTTTAAAATCTCTTCTTAACATAATACTTTATGAAATATACCATCTTCACCTTTTTCATTCTTTATCTCTTTGAATCTTCATTTCTGCAATTTCTCTTTTTTGTTTTAGTTGGGGAGAGTGGAGTACAGATGAAGAGACTGTGGAAACAGTGATTTAAGACTTACTGATTCATTTTCTGTCTTTCGCTGCTAAGGGTTAATCCCAGGGCCTTCGTGCTGAGCTACGTCCGCATCCCCACCCACTTTTGTAAAAATCTAACTCAGAATCTAAGTTGTCTGGGTTTGTCTTGAACTTGCTACCTTCTAGGCTTGGCCTCCCAGAGTGCTGGGTATATAAACAAGTTCCATGTCTTGAAAGTAAAATCAGTAAGCATTATCAGCCTGCGGACTCTTTTTATTTATACCACAATGTAATGAACTCCGTGAGAACCCAAGATTAGTTCAGTGAGAAGAGTTTTCTTTTAATGAATAATGAAGATTCTAAAAATCACATTCCTAGCCAGCATAAATGAAGAAGAAATAATATTAAAACGGTGAATTATGTTTTTCTGATCCAGTTGAGAGACACTAAAAATCATCCCAAAAACTATTCCCTTGCTGTTCCTTCTCCACTGTCCAAAGGAGTGTATCCAGAGGTAATGCTTTGCTTACCTTTGGGGTAAGTTTTGGTGAAAATTGAAGGAAATGGCACAGGATGAGTTAATGAAAATTGAATTATGATTTCTGCCTGTGAAGAACTAAACATTGGTTTTGTTTACCTTCTATTTTTTCCAACATCACAGAAGGCACGTAATCATAGATAATAAATGAGATGTACATTATGTCATTACAGAAAATAAGTTCTCAGAAGAGTCAGAGAACTCTAGATAATTGATGCAGGGGAGCACTCTTTCTATGAGATGTTTCATGCAAGGTTCTAGTAATTACATTTCTCAGGGTGGAAATATTGCCTTTCAATATTTTCAGTGTTCTACGTACTCTGCTGAGCACGACAATTTTATCATCTCATTTATTCCTTCCAACAGTATTTAGAAGAAGGTCTAGAAAAAGTTAACTAATTGCCTAAGATCACAGCTAATAAGCGTCAAAGCTATATTGAAATGCAAATCTTTGCAATTCCAAATCATATTCCTAACCAAAATATTGTCACCTCTCGGAAAGCAATATTACTAAAAAAAAAAAAAAAAAATTTTTAAAGGGAACAGTATTAGCTATGCTGTGTTAGGAAACAGGTGTAGTAACACTTCAGAGTCACGTCAGTATTTGTAAGTGAACTTTCTAAATAATTGGAAGTTAAGTATTCAAACATTCCTTCTTCATGAGAAGCATCATTTTCAGCTAATTTATTATGATCGTAGAGTTTTTTCTGTTACACAACAGGGCTCCAATTTCCCTGCCTTTGCATCTCTTTTTAATACTTTTTAATCCTTTCTGTCTTTACAAAGATATTTTCTCGTATTGCTCTAAGTAGAAGTTCACATTTGACCTTTTGATTGGCTGCTCTAAATTTTTAACTTCAGAAAACCAAAAATGTTATTGAGACCATGGAAAGGATAGATCCAATAAACTGGTGAAAGATTGAAGGACTTATGAGTATATCGTTTTTGTATAGCTTTCTTGAATAGCTGTGATTGCTGGTTAAATGACCTCTAGATAAGTATGAAATTACATTTTTTTAATTCTAGCAAGCAAATGCTAACTTTACTCCTTTAACCATTTCAGACTTTTAAATTCATTTTTGTTTACCTCATACATTAGTGATAAAGTGCTTCATGAAATTCAGCTTAAAACAACTGAATTATTTTGTTTGTTTTTTGTTTTGGGGGGTTTTCTTTTTAGTACCAAAGACTGAACTCAGGACCTTACACTTGCCAGGCAGGTACTTATGCTGCTGAGCTAAATCCCCAGCCAACAACTGAATTATTTACCTGAGAAATAAATGTATTTTATTCTCTCATTAGTCATCTCAACTGAACTGCTTTCCCTTAATATTTAAATAATTTAAAAGAAAGGAGGCCTAATTATATCTTAGTATTATCTTTTTGTCTTAACTAGGAACCTATCTGGTTCTTAATTCCGTAATTTTTTTTCACCATTAGGTTTTAACTAAAGAGTTTTATAGTCTCCAAGCCTCTTCTGAAAAACGCATTACTGAACTTCAAGCACAGAACTCGGAACATCAAGCAAGACTAGACATTTATGAGAAACTGGAAAAAGAACTTGATGAAATAATAATGCAAACTGCAGAAAGTAAGTCTCCCCTTTCTTTCCTCCCTAGTCCACCATCCAGTGTCTTCCTAACAGCAAAAGAAACCTGGCATCCAAAGGACTTGGAACAATTGGTGACCATTTTTTAAGGAATATTCTGTATTTTAAATATTAGTTCATGTTCATTTTGAACAGATATAATCACAAAAGAAATAGGCTAAATATGATAGATGTTATCTAACTCACATTTCTGTCTTTTAGGAAGTAGGGATAGAGATGGAACTCACAGAAAGAATCCTTACCTGCTGAGGGTTCTTAGTCTAATCTAGAGACACAACATATTAACAAGTAATGAAAGCACTGGGTGCTATAAGCACATGGTAATGCAGCTCTTGGAAATAGAGAAGAGATTATGTGTTAATTTCAGCTAGAAGGTAAGGAATATCTAAGAAGGGAAATGATACTTGAATGAGTCTTGAAATACAGAAATTCATTGGCTGCACTGTGCTTTGTAACCTTTAACCTTTAATTTCTAATTCTTGTTCCTCCTCTTATGCTATCTTCCTGTCTTGTCCCTAATTTAAAGGGGTATTTTTAAATTAATCTATTACTGGTAAGTGTGATATTTGCGGAAGTACATTTTTTATTTTCAAAACTCAAGAAATCACTAGCTTTTTTTTTTTTTTTTTTTTTTGACAGGGTTTCAGCGTGCAGGTCATTTCAGGCTGGCCTTGAACTCACTTTGTAGCCCAGGCCTGTCTCAAACTCCCAACAATCTTTTTGTCTCAACCTCCTAAGTGCTAGGGTTATAGGCACGCATCACCACACCGGCTACTCTGGCATTCTTATACAAGTGAGCTTAAACTTCAATTTAAACTGAGTCTGAATCTAGATAAGGTTCTATTTAGGGACACATTTTCATGTTCTTATTTTCTCGTTTTCCATTTCCACCATCAGTGTCTGACAGCTGAAATAAGTTCCAACCTTAACTTCAGTTTTGTCACTAGAGTCAAAATATCATTTTCATGTTCTTATTTTCTCGTTTTCCATTTCCACCATCAGTGTCTGACAGCTGAAATAAGTTCCAACCTTAACTTCAGTTTTGTCACTAGAGTCAAAATATCTCTCTGAAATATAAATTTGATCATATGATCAAATTTACAGTACCTGCTTCTCTGAAGTCTTTATTAAAACAGCATAAAGTCAGATTCCTTACTATGAGTTTCATGATTAGACTCTTACCCTTTTAGAGTTCATGCTTGCCATTCCTTTGCATGTCGTACTATTTTTAAAGTTCCATAATGTTTCTTAACTCCATAACTTAACATGTGTCTTTGTTTAAACAAATTAGTAATAATAGGAAACTTCAGTCTAATGACAGGAGCTATAACCTATGACTAGTAATATATTGAATGGTTTCCCTATTAAAAGAGAGAATGAAAATAAGCCAATAAATGCTAGTGAGGCTGTGAGGAAAAAGGACCCCTCCCCCACTGTTGGGGGAGTATAAATTGATACAACCAATATGGAAATCAATAAGGAGATGCCGTAAAAAGCCGAAACTAGAGGTGCCATTTGACCCAGGTATAGTCTTTCTTAGTATCTTCCAAAAACAGCTAGAAGCATCATACCACAGTAATATATGCACACGGATGTTTATAGCAGCATAACTTGTAATAGCTACATCTTAGAAACAGCCTACATGTCCATCATCAGATAAATGGATAAAGAAAATGGTTTTTATATACAGTGAAGTACTACTGTGCCGTAAAAAGGGATAAAGTTGAGATATTTTTAGGTAAATGGATGTACCTTGAGACCATATTATTAAATGAAATAAATTGGACATGTACTTAAATATCATATTCTCTTGTGTGAGAAACCAAAAGCACAAATAAGGACCAAAATTGATGATAGATATTGGGAAGTAGGAAGAAAATGTTCAGACAGGAAGGAGAACAAGGAAAGGAAGGGAAAGAGAATGAAACAAGGATTTCTATTTCATGACATATTAAACACTTTATTTTGAGGCTGAGGATTTAGCTTAGCAGCGTAAGTGCCTGCTTGGTAAGCACAAGTATGTGAGTTCAAGCCCCGGTGCCAAAAAAAAAGATACACACTGTATTTGATTCCCTAATCAATGAAATAAAGCATGAAAGTGAAATCGAAGATACAAGGATGAAGATACAGCTCAGTGGTAGAGCACTTGCTTACATTATACAAGCCTTGAGATTTGATGCCCAGTACCACCCCCCCCAAAAAAAAGATTAGAAAGGAAAAAGCTATTTCAAATATAAAACAACCACTAAAGCAATAAGTTAATCAATAAAATGTAAGGTCATTGCACAACACTATGCTAGAAGGAAGCAGAAACATAAATAAGAAAGCAAGCCAGGCCCAGTGGTGGCTGCCTATAATCCCAGCACCCTGGGGGGCTGAGGGATGAGGACCACAAGTTCAAGCCCTACCTGGGCAATTGAGAGAGAACTTGTATCAAAAATAAAATGTTAAAAGGAGCAAGGGCTGTGACTTAGTGTAAAGGTCATGGGTTCAAGTCCCACTACCACCAAAAGAAAAAAAACTACAAAATACTTACATTAAGTTTATCCCCCCCAAAAAAAACCCAAAACACAACATATTGCTAAGAATAAGGAAACTTCCTGTGCATGAATCCTCCAAATTAACTCTTGTCCTAAACATAATGGCAGCAGCTTCTTTTGTGTTTGATTTATATGTAAAGACAATAGACATAGAATAGGCAAAGCAAACTTGAATAAAGGAGAAGCTTGGAAAACTTACACTGCCTAGCTTTTCAGTATGCTACAGTCTTAATGATGCTTGCAGTACTGGTGTCAACAAAGAGTGAAACAGAGGTACGCAGAAGCAGCCATTCATAATTGACTCTGATTTTTAATAAAGGCAGCAAAGTAATCAGCTGGAGAAATGAAAGTTTGTTCAATAAATGGTAATAAAAAAACTGGACATGTTTCTGGAAATGAACCTTAGTACATCAGTAATTTGAAATGAGACCTAAATGTAGCTGCTAAATCTGTAAATCTTCAACAGAAAATATAGGCATCTCTGCAATAAGTAAATGAGTTTAAGATTTTAAAACAGAGCCCTGGAAAATTGCCATAAAAGAAAAACTGACATAGTGATCACGATGAAAATTTTTTTTCTTTTCAAATCTATTTTAAAGAGAAAAACAAAAATTTCAAAATACAATAGTTAGGAGGTAAAAATGGTATATATATTGTGTATTTGTGTGTGTGTGTGTGTGTGTGTGTGTGTATACACACATATATACATAATGTTTCTGTCAGCTTCTCACACTAGTGAGACAATGCATGTCTGATTTATTTTACTTGGGAGTATAGTGTCAAGTTGCATCTGTTTACCTATAGAAGTCTCAGGCTTATCCTTTCTTATAGCAGAGTAGTACTGTATTGTATAAAAATACCATGTCTTTTTTTTTTCACATCTTTTTTATCCATTCTTCAGTTGAAGGGCATTGGATTGTTTCCAAGATTTGGCTATTACAAATTATACTTCTATAAGCATGGGTGTACATAAAGCATGGTGGTATATTGTTAATTCTTCTGGGAAGATACTCAGAAGAGGAATACCTGGATCAAATGGTACCTCCAATCCTAGTTTTTTAAGGAATCTCCATACTGATTTCCACAGTGGTTGTACCAGTCTACATTCCCACTAAATTGGGGAAGGGTTACTTTTTCCCCATGACTCCTCCAGCATTTGTTATTGCTTATTTCTTGATAATAACCATTCTTTCTGGAGTGAAATGGAATGTCAGTGTTGTTTTAATTTGCATCTCTCAAATGACCAGTGATGTTGAGCATTATTTGATATATTTATTTGTTGTTTCACAATCAAAATTTAAAACTACTCTTCAAAAGACATGATTAAGAATGGAGTATTCACACCACAGACTGTTTTATATCTGACAAAGAAATGGTATCCAAAATACAAAAATACTAGTAGAAAATATTTATAGAACATAGACAAACAACTGGTATCTAGTTATGATAGACTGAAAATTACTCTCCCAAAGATGTCTGTGTCCTAATCTCTGGAACCTATAAATATTTTAGCAGAGATAGCAAGAGACTTTGCAGGTGTGGTTATATTAAGGATCTTGGGATTGTCTCGGTGAGCTCAACATAATCATAAGGGTCTCTTTAAAAAAAGGTAGTTGAGTATGGTGGCACACACCTGTAATCCCAGCACTCAGGAGGTTGAGACAGGAAGATTACCATGAGTCCCTGTCTCAAAAAGAAAAAGAGAGAAAAAAAGAAGAAAAGATGATGACTGGGCATGGTGGCATATACCTGTGATCCCAGCCCTCAGGAAACTGAAACAGGAGGATTGCCAAAAGTTCAAGGCTAGCCTGGACTGCATAGTGAGATTTTTGTCTAAAAATAAATTAAAATAAAATTTATATATATATATATATATATATATATATATATATATATATGATATTAACTCAGTAATAAAGTTAGATCCTAAGTACCATCAAAAGAGAAATCCAGAAAGGAAAAGGTGATGTGGTAGTGAGAAAATTCAAACACTGTTGTTTTGAAAATGGAGGAAGAAACTGGGCTAAGATGTATGGCTGTCATCTGGAAAGCTGGCAAAGACAGGAAGTGGATTCTCCCCTTGCACTTCCCAATAGGACCAAGCCTGCCAACACTGCGACTTTAGCTCAGTGATGTGGCTTCTGACTTCTAGGACTATGAGATAATAAACTTATATTATTTCAAGCTACAAAGTCTGGTAATACTATCGCAGCAACAGAAAATTAATATACCAGTATGTATAATGGACTTAGCAGCTCAATAATAAAAAGAAAATAACCTAATTTAAAACATGGGCAATTTGAACACTTTCTAAAGGAAGATATGTGATTGGCCAATAAGCACAAATAAAACCCTTTATTTATGAGGGAAATTCAGATTTAAAACCCAGTGAAATAGCACCGTTACACATCCACCAGAATAGCTAAAATGAGAAAGACAGCTATATACAGTGCTAGCAAGAGTGGGGAAAAATTGGCAGATTTATAAAAATAATGAAAAAACTATTCAGTTATCTAGCTGTTCCACAATAATTATTAACTCTAGTGAAAAGAAAACATATGTGATAAAAACATTTCTAATGGAGTACTCAAAGGAGCTTCCTTCATAATAGTTAGAAACTTGGAGGAGCTAAAGATGGCAGACCGATAGGTAGCAGGATGAGAAGCGTCTCTGAGAGAGACAGCTCAGATGCCAGAATGAAACATCCTGGAGAGACTCGGACAGTGGGAGATGGATTCTCGACCCAGGAAGAAACTGAAGAGAAAAGAGCTCAAATACGAAGTCCCGGGGCTACCAGTAGAGAAGCTAAGATCAGCGGTTACGGCGCTCTCGCCAGTCCGGCCTGAGCGCCCAAACCCACGCCAACGCAACTGGCATGAGTGGCCCCGCGCGTGGAGCTGAGCGGCCCCGCGCATGCAACTCGCATGGAGCTGCAGTGAACTCGAGCTGCGGCCGAACTGACGCACTGAAGTCAGAGGTCAAGGAGCCCAACGGAGAACAAGAGCCAGAGAGGGACCAGCATTGACCTGCGTGAGTGCTGGGAATAAGACCCTCCCATGTGGACAGGGCGACCAACTGGACGACATGTCGGAGTCCAGCAAGACGGGCCCAACTTGGGAACGGCAGTGACTTCAGTTGGTTGCTCCACTCCCAGAGCAGATTGGTGGGATCTGCTTGGCCAGGGTCACACCCCTGACTGGGACCCAATAAGTCATCCCAAACCGATTCCCTATGTGCGGTGTGCACTGACACAGTGAAGGCCCACACAGGTTGACTGGCCCAGAGGAGAGGGGCCAGCATACACTGCCCCTGCCTGCACCTCAGTGACCAACAGCAAACTGGAGAGGGCAGAAACCCCTAGCCAACACGTTTCAGAGGAGCTGTAACTAACAGAGAAAGGGCTGGGAACTCCACTGTATACTTGTATGGAAGGAACCAAAAACATGACAAGAGAAAGAGACAAGAAAAAGCCCCCAGCCCCCAACCCTGAGAATATTGATCCAGGAGAGGTAAATACAAAAGATACCGAGGGCAGCAAACATGCAACATCACACACAGCATCCATGGGCATAAAGAGATATCTTCGGGACCTCGTAGACGAGCTCAAAACTGAAATATTAATTCAAGTTAAGCAAGATATAAGTAGATTAATAAAAGAAATGCTAAGCACCTCTCAAGAAGACACAGATGGAAGAATGCAGGAACACAAAAGAAGGCGAGAAATGTTCGATGAAAAATATAAAGAAAACCTAGAATACATGAAGCAGATTCAAAGAGATTACCAGGAAACTAAAAACTCCATTGAAAGCTGGCAGAACTGCTTGAAAGAAACTAAGGATAGATTATAAAAACTTGAAGACAGGTTTGCAATGTGTGATCATGTAACGAAAGATATTTTAAAAATGACAAGGAAACAGGCAGGAACAATACAAAGGCTAGAAGATGACAGGAGGATCTATAACTTAAGAATAAAAGTGAATGAAGAAGCAGGAGTCAAAACAAAGGACTTACAAAGACTATTCACAGAAATAATTAAGGAAAACTTCCCAAGCATAGAAAAAGGAAATGATATGCAGATGTATGAAGCATACAGAATTCCAGCCACCTACAACCAAAACAGAGCTATACCCAGACACATAATAATCAAGATCCCAGAAATTCAATATAAGAACAGAATTTTAAAAGCTGTCACAGAAAAGAAACAGATCACCTATTAGGAAAACCCATCAAAATCACAGCAGACTTTCAAAAACAGGCCATCAAATCAAGAACAGCTTGGAGCGAAGTAATTCAAGCCCTGAAGGAAAATAACCTCCAACCCAGATTGATGTACCCTGCAAAACTGTCTCTAGAAATTAATGAAGAAACAAGATGCTTCCATGACAAAGAGGACCTGGGGGAATTCATGACCACCAATCCAACCCTACAAAAATTACTGAAGGACATTCTAGAGAGAGAGAGGAAAAAAAATACCAGGATTTCAGGAAAAGTGGCAGAGAGGCCTCAATGAACAGGCCAGACAGTAGAATGAAAAGGAAAATAGCCAACCAATGGCAGAAAAATAGAATAGCAGAAATGAGGCAGCCCTGTTGGAACTTAGGGCGCCGAGCCAACCAGTAACCTGCCTGCCGCCCTGGTAAGTGACTGTGGTCTGGCAAGTCGAGGCCACCCCAGGGCGGGGAAACAAGAAGCAAGAGTGTTTCCTGAGATCCGCGCCATGTTGGAACTTAGGACACGGAGCCAACCAGCAACCAGCCTGCTGCCTACCGGGGTGCGGGCTTAGAATCAAACATACCACATGTCCCCCCTCCCCCTTAACAATTGGGATCCAGGCATCTGGGTATCTCTTAGGAGGTGACCATATTTGGGACAGCAAGTCAGGGGAGTTTCCTTCTACTATCTCTGAAGGCAGATATTTTTATCGCCGTTTTGCTTTATCCTGAGTAATGGTGTAGCTCTATTCAATACTCTGTGTTGATGTGTTCTATAATGTTGTGTATTTCTTTGATTTTACTGTACCTAGTAGAAGAACAACTATTGTGAAGACAATGAGATATACAATGTTGCCTATTACTGTTGTCCTGGTGCCCTGCTGTGATGTTCTGTGCCAATTTCACTATACTGTTTCAATTGGCTTTATTGCATCCTGGCTTTTTTGTAACTGTTTGCAGCCTCACTGTGTGTTTGCTTTGTGTGCCTTGATTTTGTAGCATGAACAGCTATTTCTGGGAGGGCGGTAAGTAGTTTGTCAACTAGTGATTTATGGTTTTTTTGAGGTTCTGTATTGTTTCTACCCTTTTTTCTGTGTTGCTTTTTTTTTCTCTTTAAATAAATTTGAAAAAAAGAAAGAAAGAATTGAGGCAGAGAAGGTTGGCTGTAATCTCTAACACAGATGGCCTTGATATACTAACAAAAAGAAACACAGGCAGAGTAGATCAGGAGATAGGGTCCATCGAGATGCTCTGTATTGGAAACATAATTAAACTAAAAGAGGGTTTATGGACAGAAAGTCAAGTATGAGAAAACAGTGCTCTATGTGACAGGGAACCAGAGAGAATTAGGGGCAACTCGACCAACATCTGCAGATAGTTTGAAAGGACATGATAATTTTGTGCAGTAGAGAACTACTCAACTGTAACGAAGGAAAACTTTGAGGCTTTTATAGGTAAAGGAATACAACTCGGGATCAAGCCCAGGAGTCAGAAGGTTCAGAACCAGTTAGGGTAAATAGCAGGTTGCTCCCCCCAATCTAAAAACTGAGGAAGTTAGTGGGACCCAAAATGGGCAGTGCACCCTGTGGGAATAAAAGGGGAGGAATTGTCTAAAAAAGGAAGGCAGAGGATATTGTTAATGGGGTAACAAGATTTAAAATCTACATTATTCTCACCACTCTGCTTAGATGGATTATATTCTGATCCAGTTTGTCTACTTACACTAGATTTGAAGGCATGGACAGCTATCCCAAAAATAAGAGGACATATTATGGTAATCATCCTTAATTTCCTATTAACTTAATCTGAAGCCCTGTATAACTTACACTGTCTTAATATGACTGATCTTATTTGAATCTGGTTTGTTAAATTGCTGTTTTGTATTGACCAATTTTATTTGAATCTGTTATGATTGATAGTATCAAGTTTAAGAGTATAGGCAACTATACTGAAGATGACAAGATTCACTAGGATACCCACTCTGGTTTGATTATTACCTGGTTTTGAAGTCTTATAATATCTGCAATGCTTTGTTTTTATTAATGTTGTTATATACTGCTGAGACATCATGGTAACCATTGTAGGTCCCCTTGTATTGCAGTTTTATGACTTTTTCGTTTCAGGTTTTTCTAGGAATCATTTTGTTTTGTCGTGCTTTGTTTTGTTTTTCCCTCTAATACAGAAAGGATAGATATACATGTAGAGACTCATGCATGCGTAGAACTTATAAGCAGTTTATGAGAACCAATTATATAACGCATGATGAAATGAACAACTGCTTTGAAGGAAAAGAGACACTACAGTACCCAGTGCTGATTCCGAAGCGTCATATTATGAAATCCAGCAATACTATCATTCTTTGTTCAGAGTGATTTTAGCCTGTTTTGTTTTGTTTAAAGTTCAACATACATGAAGGTATGGGCAGCTATTTTGAAGAGAATGAGAGACACTATGACAGCCATTGTTGGCTTCCCTATTGTCTCATCTTGAAAACCTAAAATGCCTTCCTTGTCCTGTTCAAATCAGTTCCATACTATGTTTTTTTGTGTGAATTCTCTGTATGTGAAGATATGGACAACTATTTGGAAGAAAACAAGAGACAATAGGATAGATAGTGAAGATCTCTGTCTTGCTTTGAAATTTATGTGTCTTACATTGCTTCCTTGTGTTCTGTTTTGTTTTGTTGTGTTGTGTTGTGTTTAATTTTACTCTCTTTAAAATAAAAATAAAAAAAAAAAAAACACAATAGAAACTTGCCACCCAAAGCCAGACGTGGTGGAATGCACCTGTAATGCCAGAACTCTGGGAGGCTGAGGCAAGAGAATTGTAATTTTAAGCCCAGCCTGGGCAACTTACTAAGGGCTTGTCTCAAAATAAAGAAATTAAAAGTAAGAAAAAGGCTGGGCATTTAGCTCAGTGTAAAGGCCCTCAGTTCAAACCCTGGCATCACAAAAAGGAAATGAAAGAGAGGAAAGAGAAGAAAGGAGAAAGAGAGAGAAAAAGAAAACAAAAGAACCAGGACAGTAAAACAGCTAAACCATCAAATATTCATACAGTAGAATATTTTTTTTAATAATTTTATTTAAAGAGGAAAAAACAAAACAAAATAAAACAGAATAAAGGGTAGCAACCATACAGTATTCCAAGGAAAAAAGGAAAAGTACAACAATAAAACCTAAGAAATTATTACTTGACTAATTACATACTGACTTCTTGGAAATAGTTGTTTAAATTACAAAGTTAAAGCATGTAAAGTAGAC
>PVJX010011793.1:0-52415 GCA_004027295.1 Dolichotis patagonum | reverse complement strand
TGCTCAAACCAATGATCCATTAGCTCTTTCACACGGAACAAAGAAAGGGGGCCACGTGTTACATATTAAACAGTAACAGATCACTCTACTGATGTAGAATTTCTTGGGTGGGATATTGATCCCAATTATGTGAGCGAACACACTTCAGTACTTAGGGATAAAGTGCACAATATACACAACTTTCTTTCCAATACTTCTACTAAAAAAGTGTGTGTGTGTGAGAGAGAGAGAGACAGAAACGGAGAGAGAGACAAAGGAGATGTGTTTATCTGGGTGAAATGTGCACAGGTGTTCACTGCCTTTTTCTACCAATTTTTTAAAAATGAAAATCAAAGTTGGGTATTTCCCCAACTTTGGAAAATAGTAGCTTTAGAAAAAAAAGTCCCCATGTGAATTAAAAAGTACTACAAATCAAGAGAACCACCCACAGTTTTCACTGTCTTTAGCATGTGACTGGTTAAATAAAACACGCCACATTTTGCACAGGGAGATGAACACGCGCTGGCTTGCCAAGCTCTCCCCGCCCAGGTGTGCGGCACAAGGGCAGCTCGCCTCCTTTCAGGCCCTGTCCCCGGCTCCAGCTCCTAGGCTTGGAGAGCCAGCGGCCCCAAAGGGAGGCAGCAGTGTGGGTGTTCACCCGAAGCACCCTCTGCTTTTAAGACTCTGTGAGCCGGGGAACACAGCACAGGCCTTTCATTTTGCTCTCTACACAGGAGAACCCCACTTTTCAACGCTTCCCAGGCTCAGGCCACTGCCAAAAAGAGCAGCAGCAGTTCCCAGTGGCTTTAGCATTCGAAAACTCTCTGTGATATTATCCGACCATTCCCTAACACACCCAATACTCACAGAAACAAAATCAAGACAGGCCAAAACAAAATGAACCCCTGCAGAAAGAATTTCTCCAGAGGAAGAATATTCTTCAGTGTCTCCGTTTTAAAAGAAAACTTACTTCTGTAAGAGAAAACTACTGTAATCACTTGTTTACTGCTTAACACAGCAATTGTTTCAATAAAAACCAAATGGCCTTAGCAACTTGCCCAGGGAGGAAAGCTGCCTTCTGGGTAAACGGCCTCCTCACTCCCACTACTCTTCCCCTTTCAGAGGATTTCTGAGCTTACAAATGGGAAGCCTGGCAACAGTATTTTCAGTTTTTTAAACAAACTTCTGAATGCAGTCTTGACATATTAAAAGCTGCACTGTGCTAAATAAAACCGTACTGTAGTGAAGGCGTCTCAGCTTGGGAATCAGTGCACTGAATCTGTGTTCTGCCAGAAGGCTTCATTTAAAGGACCAGCCTTTAAACTGAACTATGCTCATCCCCAACTTAACCAGCAAGGCCAGCCAGCCGTTTTCCATACAGCTGAGACAGTCTATGGCACTAGACATAACCATAACTCATTTATAAGCAGATCTCATTTTACCCTGCAAAGACTCAGTAGTGAAAAAAACTATGCCTCGAATCTCTTTTTAGTAGTTAGTTACCAGGGCACTCAAGAACTAATGTTCAACAAATTAAGAAAATGTGACAAACCCACAGGGCACTTAATCCCAGCACTCAAGAGGCAGAGGCTGGGAGGATGGTCATGAGTTCGAGGACAGCCTGGGCTACAGAGGGAGACTCTGTCTCAAAAACAGAAAAGAAAGCAAACAAAAGAAAGAAAAAGTGTGGAAAATTGACCCAGACCCTCAAAGTCAAGTTCTGTGATTTGCTGATCATCAGGGAAATAGTCACAGCCCGGGGAAAGGATCTCAGGAATGGAACAGTGCTGCGTAGACACAGGAACACACTCTAATTAGAGAGGTTACAATAAAAAGGAAGCCAATGGCAGGAGGAAGTGACTGACCGAAGCAAAGGAACGGACAGCTAAGTTGCTGACGGGGGCACTGCCTGAGGAAGGCAGCACCTGACCACAGGTCAGGCCCTGGTGGGCGCTGATGTCCTTCCTACCTCCTGCTCCCTGACAGAAGGTCACCAGGAGAAACTACTGGCACTTTTGTTCAGCTCCCTAATAAACTGAAGTTTCAAACAAGTATGCTAGTAGTGAATACTTGAATTCACAATTAATAAAGTATTAATAGAAACTAAAGCCCATAAAACTTAAGCTCTTGGGGCTGCAGATTTAGCTCAGAGGCATAAGTGCCTGCCTTCTAAGGGCACAGTCATGAGTTTGGTCCCCGGTACCCAAAAAAAAAAAAAAAATTTGAGCTCTTTTAAAGAAAAGCTATGAGCCAGTTATAGCACACTTCATTTTATGCACCCAAATCCTTCCTGCAAGCCCCACCACAGCCTTTCCCAGACCAGCTGGCTCTCCGGCAGCCCTGGAAGCCCGCAGGACTCCATCAGGGGAGCGAGAGCTCAACCAGCTCTGGAATGTCTACTGGGGAGATGGAATGAAAAGTGAGTGCTATTTTGAAACTAAAAAAAGAAATACATAAAAATTTTATATACTCCAAGTCATTTCCTCTACGATCAAACATGTTTATATTATGAACTTATCTTAGAAGATCTCAAATTCTATGATACTGACAACCCCTTTTCAGAGGTAAGACTGTGCCTGAAAAACTAAGACTGAACCCTAAAATCAGCCTGTGGGCTGTCAGGTTTAAGGCATGGCACCCGAGGGCTTCACGGTGGATGCTGGAGGAACTCCCCAGCACGGCACGCTCTGCTAGGAAGTATGCATTAGGGTAAAGCGGGACAGTGATACGAGCACTGCGGAAGGGACCAGCACAGGTGACATGCAGATGGAAAATGTGTGCTCACACATCATGCCCGAAGCGTTTGCAATTCCCAGCATTTTTGGCATTCTGGCCAGGAGCACATTCTTTCTCCATCTCTCCTTCCCAAAGCCCACTCTATTTACTTCACAATGGTACAAACCGATTTCACCTTACAAAGAGCGACTGCGGTGTTTCCCATAGAGGGCCGGGAAGGCCTCTGTGAGACTAAGGGGACATTACGCACCAAGACGCTGGTCGCTCTTGTTCACATACCCATTCCTCTGCTTACAGCTGTCGTGTGCTGTTGGGACTCGAACCCCGGATGTCCACAGGCGAGGCAGGCAATGATTTACATTCCCAGCTGCACAACAACTCTAACAGGATGTATCTGTGCTAGTGGACAGGAAAAAGAAACTTCTACATTTCTTCCACAATACTCAAACTTCCAGGCAAGGTGGCTGTGCCGGGTGAGTCCACCCTTACCACTCTCCCTGACACACTTCCACATGACGTGGTCAGCGGACAACGGCAGTTAACACAGCACTAACGGACCCAGGAAACCCCTACCCCCAAAGTTAAAAGACCTCACACATGGAAGTATCCATTCTGGAGCTGGGCATGTGGCTCAGCTCGCATGAGGCCCTGGGTTCCACCGCCAGCAAACCCTCCCCACCAGAACACTTTGGTTCCATAGAGAGGTCACTAACACAGTTCATCCACGTTAAGGCATTTTTAGTGTCAAACAACAACAACAACAACACTAAAAAACACTATCACACAATAGATTTCTCCTGGACTCTTACTAAAGCACAGTGCGATCCTCACACCGTGCAGGACTCCATGCAGAAGGGCCGTGTTCTCGTAGCCCTGACAGGCAAGGCAGATGAAGGACCGTGAACCTAAATCACTGACACAGTCTCCTCTCTAAAAGCGTAAATAACTAGTATAATAGCATTCCAGCCACTTTGAGATGTTCTTCCATATATTTACTGGTCCTTTGGGTCCTAGAAACAAGTAGCAGAAACCTCCCCCCCATCCCCAATCAAAGGGCAAAGAAACAGAGGGGTGGGCACGAAGAGACAGCAGACAAAGATAGCACCCGCAGAGAACAGGGCACCCACACAGCACCGGTGTGAGCTCTGCATCCCTGCACACTCCCACTCGCTGGGGAAGTGGGTGTGACTGCACGCAGGACAGCAGGTCAGTGTCCTGCCACGCTGATCTGCACTCACAGGGTATAATTAAGGGTACATCAATACTTCACTGTATTCAGCAGAGAGAGTTTCACAGCTTCCAAGCAGCCAAACCATGGGTATAAGCACAAAATGTGCGTGAAAAAAAAGAATTATGCTCAAAAGAAAAATAATCATCTAAATCAACTACAAGGTTAGCAAGTTTCCATTTGGCTCTATGCCCTCTCATGTGTCACCTCAGTTGAAATGCTCCAGGCTGACCCAGGTTAAAGCCACAGCAGAGGACCCCTCCTTACCTCACTAAGCCAGTAAGCAGCCATTAACTGCACAGCTGAAACCCTGCCTTAACAAATCGCATCTTGAAGGACCTATAATATACTCCTCTTCAAGAAGTTTCAGGCACGACCACTAGGAGTATTTGTTAATACTAATAGACTGACCGGACATTACTGAACTTTGAAATAAAATTAAAGTATAATCTGGTATGCTTGATTAACTGCATCTTCTGCCAGTGAATGTCAATTAGAAAACTAGGGCTCACCCTAGTTTTAAGTGTCTGTTCTATTTCTGAAAACCCCAAGCCTGTGGTCCCGATGTCAGCCTGGGGGCTCCCTGCTCCAAGGATTCCACCATCCGGAAGGTAATCAGCACAGACATTTCGGGCGGCTCGTCTGGGTCCGTGTACCCTTAAGCACTGTCACATGGGGCTCCCGTCAACCTTCACAGCACCCTCAGAGGCGCAGCAATGTTTTTACTCGTTCCAAACATTCTGTAAAGTATTGTGTCCTAATAACTTCGTGACATTTGAAAAAACACATTTCAATTGAAGAAAAAATGTTTTATTCTTCAATAACCATGATTATTTATAAGGTTATGCAATGCTAACGACACTGAACATCTGTCAAAACCCACATGCATACACAGTACCAAAAAAACTAAAAAAAAAAAAGAAGAAAATATTTTTAAACCACTTTTACAGTTCAGTTCAAAATAATGTTATTAATAGTGGTTCATCACTTCTGACAAACACCACACAAAATGTTAAAAATAGGGGAAACTGTAAGGGGAAAAATGAATTACATGAAAACTCTCTATCCTTTCTCTGAATTGTCTATGAACCTAACATTTCTCTAAAACGTTAAATCTACTACATATGAAAAAGCTGGACATAGTGGTGCACACCTGCAATCCCAGCAGTCTGGGTGACTGTGGCAAGACCTCAAGTTTGAAACCAGTCTGGGCATTTTAGTGACTTAGGCCCTCAAAGATGAAAAGGGATGGGTATGCAGCTCAGTGCGAAGGCCCTGGGTTTAATTCCCAGTAGAAGGAAGGAAGGAAGGAAGGAAGGAAGGAAGGAAGGAAGGAAGGAAGGAAGGAGGAAGAGAGGCATCAAGCAATAATTTGATCATACGTAAAAACTGATTGGTTCTTCATGTTAAAAAGAAAACAGAAACGGAGAGCGAGTGCGTAACTGCAAGGTGACAGCCCCCATGAACAGCATTCTTGAGAAGGAGAAACAAGTCAGAAGAGAGATTACCAAACCAACGTGGCATTCCTGAGAGTCTATTACACCATAATTATGCAACACAATTTACACAGGCGAATGCAGTTCTAGGTATAATCTTTCTACGAAACGAGGGTTTCTCCTCCTTTTAAAATGAAACGGAAACTCAAGAAGAGCGAGCCGGGATCTGAACGGGTCTGCCCCTCCAGCCAGGGAGCACTTGATTTCAGAGCACACGCTAGGCAAAGACTGGGCTTCCCATTCCAGCCACACCACCAACAGCGCACTGGGGAAAGCTGAGCTCGCGGAGCTTTGGTTTCTTCCTCTTCCCCAACTCGCAGCACTGTTCAGAGAGTAAAGATGAAGTACTCGGCCAGCCCTGACAGAACGCGCACAGTACTCCACACGTGTGGCTGTTTGCTGCCCTACACCAGCTCCTCTAGGGAAGAAAGCACACAGGAGAAAGTAAAGACACTGCCAGTCCACAGACCAGGAGCCAGCTGAGCTCTGAACAAAACAAAGAGAGGCCATATAGCGCAAATAGCTTAAAAACAGCCATTGCTGGGCTTGGAGGCTGAGGCAGGAAGACTTCAGTGCCAGACTTCAAGACCAGCCTGGACGACATAGTAAGTCTCTGTCTCAAAAATAAAACAGACAAAAACAAAACACATACACACACACTTCTAAGCTTTTTTGTTTTTTGTCTTTTTGAGACAGGTCTCACTATGCAGTTCAGGCTGATCTCAAGCTCACTTTGCATAGCAGGCTGGTCTCAAACTTGCAACAATTCTCCTGCCTCAGCCTCCTGAGTGCTGGGATTACAGGAGTGCACCGCCACGCCCCTCTAAGCTTTTCATTGGGCAATCAGCTTTCCTACTATACTTTGGAAATACACCAATAAAATCCATGTGTTCACCAAACTAAAATGACAAGTTACTATCCCATGACCCTAAAAACGTAAGATGTAAATCTTATGTAGCTTTATTGGAAACCAATCGTTTTAAATTTATAACTAGACAACTATAAACCAGATGTAGTGGCCCATGCCTGTAGTGGCCCAGCTACTCAGGAGGATCACAAATTCAAGCCCAGCCTGGGCAACCTAGAGGGCCTCCACTTCAAAATAAAATTTAAAAAAAAAAGTATTAGCCAACCAACAATTTTTAGAAAATAAGCTAAGTATAAATAACAGCATATGGATCTCTTTCCTTCTGTAAGGAAAAGGCCAACGGAAGATAGGAAAATGATTTCAGTTTAGGCACTGAGACCAAAATATTCCCTTGATAACATGAACACAGGAAACGCATGCAATGAGTTGGCTATCTACTTCATTGATTAGCTACACTATATATACTCCGTTGCTGGAAGCAGAAAATATGGCCCTGAACATAAAAACGACTCAAGCAACCTGGGATGAGTTTTCAGAAAACAGAAAAAGGGCATTAACAAAATGTTCTCCAAAAAGGGTTCCGGTTGCAAGTGACCCTGAATTAGGCTGATGCGAATGGAAACACTTGCCATGGAATGAAGAAACACAATCTAGTGGGAAGAGAAAGAATTCACGTCAGCAGCACAACTGCTGGGCTCCACGGTGGCCCCGATAAATGTTAACTCCCACTGCCCCACGAGGAGTCATCTACTGTTCTCGGGACTAAAGCCTTCTGGGGCCACCCTGCATGACTGTGTAGCAGGAACACCCATGGTCTCACGTTTCCTGGGGGGTGGTACTGCACTGGGAATGGAAATCAAGCCTCACACACACTAGGCCAGTGGTCCACCGCTGAGCTACACCCCCAGTCCATTCTATGTTCTGAAACTGGGCCTCATTAAATTGCCCAGGCCGCCCTTGCACTCACAATCCTTGGACCTCGGCCTCTTAGGAGCTGGGATCACAAGTGTGTGCCGTTGCTGCCATGCCTAGCTCACACTCTTTTAAATCCATGTTCTTAGCGGCTTTCCATCCAACTCCCTCCCACCATTCCCATCCTCACTCAGCCAATTACCATGCATACAACTGAGCTGGCCAAGTGTCCTCTCAGCACTGTCAATTTAAGAGTAAATTAGAGCCTGCCCTCTCAATGGACCTTGATTGAAATCCCAGCTGTCCTGCCTAGACGCTTTAGCCTCCAGTTCCAGAGAACAGAAAGACTGAGAACCTGTGGTGACCTCCTTACTGCACGGCAGGGAACCAGATCAGACCAGACACTTCAGAGGGGGACCAGGTTAGAGGGAGAGAAAACACACTGCAAAGTGGCCCCTGGGGGATTCAGAGCATGTGGCTGCCTGCTGCAGGCACACTGTCTGGAAGCGCTGGCCAGGGCACAGGCAGTCTGCAGGCCTGTCCCAAGCTGCAGCATTCGTGCAGTCAGCTCCCACCAAGCTAGGCACAGTCCTGTGGCAAGCGCCTTAAACCTCAGCTGCCAAATTTGTAAAGGGGGATAAAAGAAGAGCCTACCCACAAAGTTAATTATGAACAGTTAAGTGAGACATTAAGCATTCCTCAAATGCTATCTATTGTTCTTAGACCTTCTGTACATTACTTGTTTTGTAAAACATGGCTCGGTGGTGGCATTCTGGTTGGCCACCACAGAGCCCAGGATCCTCTTGCTGGAATGTCGTCTTCTCCCTCATCAGACCGGGCACTCTGAGAGCAGAGGGTGTAGACCACTGTATGCTCCAGAGCCAGCACAGCGGAAGGAGCTGTGCCCAGCACCCAGGAAGTGACAAGACCCCAGGCGGTAGTCTGGTGCTCTGCTCAGAGACCCCCACACACAACATATGGCTCTTTGCCTCCTTAGTACATGACTAATATTCTCAAACTAAACTCTCTTAAAAGTTTTAAATTTTTTTTTTAATCAGTACTGGGGATCGAACTCACAACTGTGTGCTCGCAAGGCAGGCACTTATACCGCTGAGCTAAATCACCAGCCCCTAAAAGTTTTAAATTTTTAAAGCTGAGAACATGATACTGTTGTATTTAAGCATCTTACCATCACTTATAAAACATTCTAGAATGTCCTTCATGAAAAGGAAAACAAGATGGTGTGACTACAGATTTTCCTTAATCTCTTCCCTGTCTGCTGACAACAGCTAAAGCACACAGTGTGAATGACCGCAGACGTGTCACGTCCAGCAGCAGCTAAAGCACTGCCACACCTACTGTCCTCCTGTCTTACCTGTCACAGAGACAGCAATTAAAGTGACTGCCAAAGGACACTCACCTCCAGTTTCACTGCACAGTGAGGTACCATAGAAGAAATAGGTACACAGAAGACAAGGACAACTATAATTTTAAAACTGCATGTTTAAGAAAAACTGCAGCTTTTAGGACACAAATTTTGTCTTCCAGGAAAATAAATAAATAAATAAATAAATAAATAAATAAATAAATAAATAAATCTCAGAGTCTTAAAGCCCCAGTGAGCAGGTACAGTAAGTTCCTGACTGATGGACAAGTTCTGCTCCAGGAGAACCTCTGAAAGTCATAAATCCAACACAGTCTCATACACCCTCGACATAGGCAGACAACATAAAGCATTAAAAAAAACCACACACACACACACACACACACGCCCAGTACAGTACGTTCCCGACTGTACTGTATCCCTGTCCACCATCACACTGCACGCTACACACACAGCAGCACAGCTGTGACAAAGGCTGGCAGGTATGTGAGGCACTGCAGCGATTTGTTTCCATCTACCGATGTTTGAGGTGCGGGGTCCTGTTGTATCTGTGAAAGTTAGTGACTCAGATGTGCCTAAGCTGCAGCTGTACTGTAAAACTGGCCCGCACTCTGCACCTGTGAGCGGGGCCTGCGCTCTTCCTTCCGGACACCTATCCTCAAGGAAGCAGCATAGGAAGTCTACGGCACATCTCTAACCTTCCAGTACCGGGAAACGGCTTCCATTCTAACCTAGCCCACCAGGCAGTACCTGATAGACATTAGGAACACACATCCCACGTGTCTTGAGGCCCCCAAGACCAAGTAAAAAACCCTCAGGCTCAGACCAAAACGCACCCCCCTCAAGGCCTCACACTTACCTGAGTGCATACTCTCTACCTCGGCCTACTGACCCTTTCTAAGGCCTCACACTGATGCCTCCTGTGAATCCTTTCTGTGATGTAAGTCAGTGAACCTACACCCTACCCTGTGAGGAGGCGAGGTCACCATCTCCTCTCTGGGGACCTCCTCAGTGTCAGAAGAGCTCTTTATGCATATTTAAAAACAGTTACGCCAACAAACTGCTCGCATTTAACACAGATAGGCTAACATTTATTCCCCTTCCTCTTTACGTCTCCGATGGTTTCTATCACAGGTTGGGTATCAAATAAAACTCAATTTAAGGACCTGATTGATTTGGATTAAAGTACACAAAAACCTCTGTAATTCCAAAATCACTTCTCAAACTGGGGTAATGTACAAACACCTTTAAGAGAAAAAGGTTTTCATGAACCTTTGGTGTTGACTGGTTATTTTTAGGTTACTTACATAGGTGCAAACAAGCTAGACAAAGTGAGGCAGGTAGCAGTTTCTTGGGAGGCTGAGGCAGGTGGACTGCCTGAGCCCAGTTCTGGGCCAGCTTAGGCAATGTAAAGAACCCTGAAAGACCTCATCATAAAAATAAAAAACAAAAAACAGTAGGAGATACCACCTAACAACACACTTTTAAAGGGGACGATTAGCTGGCGGCGGACGACTTTCTCCTTCAGCACCGTGGCGCTGACTGGCAGGGCACAGCTGCCTTGTGGTGGGCAGGGCTGCTCCTGAGAAGCCGGCTAATGACTCACTGCTCCCACCGCTTTTCTCTATTTAAATCTTCATTTGGACAGTGCACAGCCTGTGAAGTAGCCTGGGCTATACTTGGCTCAAACACATCATAATAATCATATTCATCACACATAATTCTACCTCAGTTCTTTTTTGTATTTGCTTTCAAAAATTAAAAAGCATCATCTGGTGCCCACAAAACAAAACGTGAAGCAAGGCACTGCTATCTGCTAACACTTAGCCATAAACACGATGGAATCCAGAAGACCTGGAGCCCTTTGTTTTTTTGGTTGCTGCTGTTGTTATCAAAATAGAAGTACAACACGGGTCAATCCCTGTTAGAGAATTAAAGGATACCAGTTAGAAGAGACAGGTGTGCACATCTTTACAGAGACCTTTACCCTAATCTCTGTCCATCATCCTGAATGTCAAATATGCCATGTGCCTCAATTACTTACCTGAGCCCTACACAAACAAGACTATGTACCCTGTTACGAGGAATTTTTCTTCTCTCAGTTTTTCATGTGTTTTATTTAGTACTGAAAACAACTGTACGATGATGAAAAAAATCTAATGAGATCCAAAACAGGTATGGCTTTTTTTTGGGGGGGGGGGTGTTTATACCAGCAATCAAACTCAGGACCATGTGCTTGCTAGGCTGGCGCTTATGCTGCTGAGCTATATCCTCGGCCCTGGGCCATGACTTTCAAAAACCATTCTCAACTCATAAAATCTTCAGTCTAATAAAGAACAAACTGATTATAAACATATCTTGGACAAAAACTAGAAGTTTTGCATATTCCTTCAAATCAAGCTGGACTGAGATGAGATTTGCATTACTTTTCATAGTGTGAAAGATAAATTCATGGACTTGGGAAAAGCACTTGGTGTGCAGGGAATTGCAGCTGTCGGGCTTTTTAAAAACGCCATGTGTCTGCCTACATAAAAGAATCCAACGAGCTATGGAAATATTATCTGGCTGCATGAACCAGAATAAAAGCTCCATGCAGTCAGAAGGCTGATAATAGAAGTTAGTTTAATCTATCAGAAAAGTATAATACCCTATTTATTAAATGATTATACAAGTTACACACCTCGAACCTTGAAGCATTTATTATTTAAATCATACTCAGAAGAACAAAAAGGCTGGGACTATAGCTCAGTAGTAGAGCACTGCCCTGGTGTTCAAAAAGCTGTGGGTTTGCTCCTCAGCAGGGAGAGAAGGAAGGATGAGGGAAGAAAGAGAAGGAAGGAAGAAAAGAGGCACAGAAGGGAGGAAAGGAAATTCCAATTTGATAAAGAACAAGAACTTAGTTAAAATTTGCGTTCTAAACTAACTCTGTGTTAGAAAAATTTAAATAGGGCTGGAGAAACAGCCCAGTGATAAAGTATAAAGTGCTTGCCTAGTGTGCATGATGCTCCGGGTTCCACCCAAGCACTGGAAAAAAAAAAAAAAAAAAAGAACAAGGCATGGTGGCACACTCCTGTAATCCCATCACTCAGGAGGCTGAGGCAGGAAGATTGTTGCAAGTTCAAGACCAAACTTGGGGTACAAAGTGAGCCCAAGGCCAGCCTGAACTGCAATATGAGACCCTGTCTCAAAAAGACAAAAAATAAAAAAAAAAAGAAAGAGCGAGAGCCAGACGTGGTGACACACGCCTATAATCCCAGCACTCAGGAGGCTGAGGCAGGAGGATTGTTGTGAGGTTGAGCCCAGCCTGGGCTACATAGTGAGACTCTGCTTCACAAAGAAAAACAAAACAAAGAAAGAACAAAATTGAAATAAAGATAGGTACTTGGAGAAGAGCTTTCTAAATATAATAGTATAAATCCTTCAATGCACCGACAATTACCTAAATCAACTTATTTCTTAATATATATACCTGCTAGCTTTTAGTTCTGGCCTTGGTTTTTAATATATACACAGGCATTAAAACAGGGAGAAGAAGAAAAGAAATACTTATTTTATGACTAGGCTACCTCAAGTCACAGAATAACTTCCTAAGCAAAAAGAATCACTTAATAACCAACTTCTCAGGTTTAAACTTAGACAAATCATAAAAAGAAAATTATTACTCTATCAGACTCAGGAATTTTACTTCAAATAAACTTTATGTTCTGCAGGAGAACTGCAGAAATGGTCATTCCGATATCCTCTGTATTCATCACTGGGAGAGAAGGTCACCAAGTCAGGTCAGGCATGGTGGCACAGGCCAATACTCCCAGCACTCTGAGAGTCTAAACTCTGGTAGGCGAGTCTGAACCCAGCCTAGTCAACACAGCAAAAACCCTGTCTCAGAGAGTTAAAACAGGGTGGGGAGGTGGAGATGAAGCCCAGTACAAAAGCACTGGGTTCAATTCCCAGCCCTGTTAAAAAAAAAAAAAAAAAAAATCACACCACAAAGCAGGACATGTTTCTTAGGCAGCCATAGTAATTACACACATTAAGTTGCAGTCCATTTAACATGATCTCTGTTTTACTCCCAAAACATGATCTGCAGCTTCTGAAACATGATCCAAGTAGTATATAAGTCCAACCAAAGACATGTCAGCAGAACCGCTTGTCTAGACTGTCACAGACGGCAGTAATGTAGGACACAGAGGCAGGAGTCCCAAGACTTACTTATTCTTCTGACAAATCTATTTTTGAGAGCTTCACGCACGTTCAGGATAAGAAGCAAGATGCTTTGATTCACACCCGAGCCCCTTCCAGTGGAGAGAAGGCAACACGGGAAAGCGCAGTGACCCGAGAGGTGGCTACCTCGGCATCAGAGCACAGCGGAGGGGCTTCCGACCAGGAGCAGCAGCATCTGACCAGTCAGGTGAGGAAGAGAAGGAGAAGCACCTGGCAGGCAGGCACGAAGCCATGAAAACACGGTATACTTGGGGCTGGGGATTTAGCTCAATGGCATAAGCGCCTGCGCGTGGTTGTGAGTTTGCTCCCCGGTACCAATCAAAAAAAAAAAAAAAAAAAACACAGTATACTTAAAAAGCGCAAGTATCAAAGATGTGAGATCACACATACGTACACACACAAAAAAAGGCAGAACCAACCAAATACAGCCCTGCTAGCGATTATGGAGATCAGCAGGTAGATGACTAAGAGCTCTGGGGCCAAGCTAGAGCACATGAACCTCACCTTACAGGCAGCGCACAGCCGCTTCCGGACTGTACACTAGCAGCGGAGTGGTCTATTACAATTCGCAGATCTTGCTGGACAGAGATGAGGTTAGGCTCCAGAGTCTGGGGCAGGGCCACCAAGACTGGAGGTTCAGAGCCAGCGCCCCTGGAGCAGACACTTCTCCAGTCTGCTCATCATCAGGGAGGCTGAGGGAGAAGGGGAAGGCTGCCAGAATGAGGTTCCCAGTACCAAGGTAAAGCCCGTGATGTCAAACAGGAGCTCAGAGGAAAAAGCAGCGCTTTGGAGTGGGGCATTGTATGGATTTGGTTTTCATGTGTGTGTGTTTCACTCACACAGGAGGAGCAGGCAAATTCTGTTTCCGAGGTACTAAATCTGCCATGGAAGAGTCAAAAGGAGATGGCTCGTAGGGTGGGGGTCTGGAAGCTCCTGAGAAGCATCTAGACTGAGTAAGGTTTTGAGGTACTTGATTTGTCAAGTGACAGCTGAAGGCATACATTCAAATGAGGTTGTCCAGAAAAGCCATCAGGGAATGCAAACTGGATGGCTATTTCCAAAAGAGCATCAACTACTACTTAAATGCCTATTGTGGCCATAAAACACAAAATATACAACAGGAAGTCCCCAACAGCAAAATTAGAGGAAAAGAAAGAATCCATCTTTACTTGAGGACAGGGTTATAAGGCAATGAAAGAAAAGTTAGGAAGATCAGAAGGAGTGGACCAGAGATCCAGAGATGCAAGAGAAGAAAGCTAAGTATGAAGCCATCTATCAAATATATAACACACGAGCCGGGGGTTTAGCTCAGCAGCATAAGTGCCTGCCTGGCAAGCACGAGGTCATGAGTTCGATCCCCAGTACCAAAAAAAAAGCCCAACATATAAGACATGTATAAATGGTGCCTTACCAGTAACTCAAATCTTCTAGTGTAAAAAGAGGGCAGTATAAATTTATGAAATATGCAGAACATTTTTTTTTGAGATGGGTATGTCCTGTTGCCTAGGGAAGCCTCAAATTCCTACCATTAGGGAATTGTGACTGGCAATAGCTATTAAGACTACCAGGTGTAGACAATAGCCAGGACTACTACATCTGGTCACTTTTCTTTGTAACAACAAAAAGGCTAGTATTCATAACATCAAATTGCACCTTTCAAAGAAAATCACAAGGTAACATATACTTTGTTTTATGACATTTAAGATAGTTTGCTGTTAGGGACCCCCCAGCTGTATATTTTGTTCCCTGGCCATAACAGGCATTTAATTAGTAGTAAATTCCACTAGAACTGTTTCAGTCTTCTACAAGCTAGAGAGAGAGAGAGAGAGAGAAGTAAGGAAGGAGAAAGAGACAGAGACAGAAAGTAGGTAAGTTGACTATAATAGATCCCAACTTACTCTGTCTCTACAGGAGATTTTTCCATGGAAATATCCTGCCCTATACTGTTCAACATACCCACTTAAAGTTCCAATAAGAAAGACTGACTGACCAGCACTGATCAGCCCATTAGAACACACCAGCTACTCCTCAGCCCTGGACCACACTTCTGCCCAGCACTTGAGGCATACACTACACAGAAACCTGCCAGTAACTCATTCCCCTCTGGATGAAATACAGTAGCTGGTCCAAGTCAGTGTTTTTAAAAGGCACCCTAAAAAGAATGGCGCGCTTTAATCTGGGAAAAGATATTTTGCATCTTATTTGCAAAATTACCTCGAACCATCATGGGAATAAGAGAAACAGCTGGTTTTAACCATCACAGTGTCAGACTCTCTCAGCTCATGTTTAAATAGAACTGGTGAAAAGCCACGAATTGACTGCACTGAGGCCTGGCCTTCTCCTCTATTAGCTGTTAGAAACAACTCAGTCAGCAAAAGCTTGAGGTGAGTGCACAAGACAAATGCCCCAGTTTCTCTCACAAATCAATGGTATAAAAGGAAACAAAAGGGAAGGGAGAATGGTGGAGGAAAACAGAGACTTAAGAAACAAATCGACCACATAAATGCACTTCACTTGAAGTGAAGATCTAAACAACTCATACAAAGACTGCAGACAATTACAAACAAGGGTATGATATCAGATATCAAAGAATTATTAATATCTTTATGGCATGATAATAACATGGGAGTCGTGTTTGAAAAAGAAAAAGTCCTCCCAACCTACTGAGCCCCTGTCTCAAAAAAAATGTCTACTGTACAAGTTGCCCGAAGATCTATTAATAGCTCGATAAAAGATAAAGCTCTCTTTCCCTCTCTCTCTCTCTCTCTCCATCCTGCAGTACTGGGGGTCACACTCAGGGCCTCCCACACACCAAGCAAGTGGTCCACCACTCAGCTACACCCCCAGACCAAAAACGGTGTATTTCAGTATCACACCTAACCACCAACCAGAGACAGATACAGAAAGGCACAGAGATGACATTTAAAATGCGAGGAAGATGCCCTTTGACAAAATTAAGGTAGAATAAAGATATTTCATACTAACTACAGCATGTTGAAAATCTGATACAAATGGGACTTGAGTGGGAGGAAGAGAAAGGGGACAGAAAGCAAGGTATTTTCAGGCAAGGGAGGGATGAGTGAACAAACACAGCAGGAGAAGTCAGTGGCCCACCACGCAGACTAAGAAAAGGGGAACGCAGGATGGCTCCAGCACCCAACCAGCCGGCCACAGCATCTAGACATAGCTGCATGGGGAGCACCAGTCTCAGGCCTCTGCACCTCACCTCACCCCACCCCAAAGACTTCTGCATATCACTGATTCACAGCATAAAAGCAAGAGTGGACTTCAAGAAGAGCAAGCTCACCTCAGGCCACCGTAAGGAAGACTACTGGTCTCCTTATCTGTTTGTGGGTTTGTTTGTTTGTTTGTTTGTTTGTTTTTGGTAGCAGGGATTGAACTCAAGACCTCCTGCTTGCCAGGCAGGAGTTTATTATGCTGCTGAGCTAAATCCCCAGCCCTCCATATCTGTTTTATAGAAGAAATTGGCACGGGTGAAACAAAAGCTAAATAAATCCCCACCTCATCTTAAACATGCATGCACTCTCAGCAGAGTCACTGCTACATACAGAGGCACTTCCTGCACTTGGTATTAGGAGGAGAGGAAAGGGCAGGATGTCACAAAGGGGACAGGGAGGACATCCTCAGGCCCTGCCTCACCTGCCTTCATACATGGAGTCTGTTTTACTCCATCGCTTCCTCATAGCTCGGCCAAGTCACTGGCCTAGTTACCAGGGGACACAATCAGTTGGCGCCAGGCCCAGATTTGCCCTTGTTTCTCCTTTCTCCTCCTTTTTCCCTCTACCCTCAGTGGGAGGACATGAGCCCCCAAGCGGGAAAAGGAAGAGATTAAGAAACCGAAAAACAAAATGAAACAGGACAAAGAGAACAAATCTAAGTTTTGTTTACTATGCCATTTAATCAACAACTAAACTGCCAAATAAGATTTTCTGGTTATTCAACCTGGAAAAACATACCACTTAAATGGCTATTAGTGTTTATCAACAAGGCTTTGCATAATTTATGAAGAACATTAAAAAATTAACAACTTCCACAAAAGGGCCTTGCTTTTTGAAGAGGCACTGATTAACTGAAAGAGCAAAGCCTGTTACTTGTCTTCCATGGAAACATTTCTTGCCTGAAATCTGGACTGCAGTTACTTTTTAACATCTGAGCTTCTACTTACAAAGACCTTATTGGGGGGGGGTTAGCTCAGCAGCTCAAGTGCCTGCCTGGCAAGTGCAAGGTCATGAGTTCAATCTCCAGTACCCCCCCCAAAAAAAATACAAACAAAAAGACCTTACACTCAAAGTTCATGTGAAAAACAGAAACCTACTGATGGCACACATGTGCCTACCTATGTGCTTAGTATCAACACTTTAAGGATCAATCCACTGCCTGGAAGAACACAAAAAACAATTGCAGAATAACACTGAGGACTTAAAAAAAGAAAACCAAGTATAACTGCAACCCTAACTACCTAATACTGACATACTATCGAGAACACATCAGACACGGGGGGTCAGCTCAGTGGTAGCACGCTTGCCTAGCACACATGTGTGAGGTCTTGGGTTCCATCCTCAGCACTGAAAACCAGGATCACTCCAGAGGGAAGAGAAGGAAACATGAGGCGTGCCTTCAAAGGTGTCAGGGAAGTGGGGCGGGACAAAAGGAACAAGAGCTAGAGAGACAGATGGGGAGAGGCAAGTGTCTGAGGAAAAGGAGTATAAAGGGGAGGGAGGGGGCAGGGAGAGAAGACTGCTGGGGCAGCCCAGGACAGCATGGAATACGTTTTAAAGTTCATGTTGGGAAAACTGCACAGTCTATGAAATAATGTGCAATAGGCAGGGCACAACAGAGGCAGGAAGGGCCCTGAAGAAAAGGGAAAATGGATTAGAGGTAAGAGGCCAGGTAGGAGGAAATCACCTATGCAGGATGGAAAGTCTGTGCACTGCTTTAGGGTGCAGACCTAAGGTTCAGTGCAACGTGGAAGAAAAGTTAACAGGTAACTGCTGGTCGCTCTTTCCACAGATACTCTCGGGCTACACAGATCCAATGGGGACAGTGGGGAAGAAGGGGTTTGGGAGACACCAAGACAGGGACACGGGGATGGGCCAGGTAGGGAAGGAAGGCATGAGGTTCATCAAAGGCCTGGACACAAAAGAAACAGGACAAGGCTCTGAGGCTGCGACATACAGAGGAAGCTATAAGCACCTCTTCTATCAAGTGTCCAATCTACCAAAGTGACAGCTGCTCTCAGCAGAAAAAAGGTCAGCCATGGCGGTACAGGGAGGGAGGGGCTCCCAGGCTTTCCCTTCACTCACTCTCAGCCAGGGAACCACTAAGGAGAAGAAAGGGCTGCACTCATCTAAGTTCCAAGTGTGTGAGCTTCCAAACCTGTGTTTTCCCCAAAAATTTCAAGATAAAACACTCCAACCAAGCAACTCAGATGTACGTTTCCCATTCTAAGCTCCCAATCTGCGCAGCACACCCATCGGGAGACCGTTTAAAGGCATAATCAGTTGCAATGGCCTTCGCTGACTCATTTTTCCTCCCCACAAGCCAGGAAAAGCAGCTGTGGGAAACGAAATGCATCTGGTTGATGCTTGAAGATTTAAAGATGGGCCGGGGGTTTAGCTCAGTGGCACAGGCGCCTGTGTGGCAAGTGCAAGGTCATGAGTTCGATCCCCGGTACCAAAAAAAAAAAAAAGATTTAAAGACATCTATGGACAAGAACCTTCATAAAATGCTTCAGGATACACATTACCAGGGGGAGAGAGGTGCACAGGGTGATAAAAACAACACTAAACTTAATCAAATCTCTGCCACCTGCCTGGCAAGCATAAGGCTGTAAGCTTGATCCCTGGTACCACAAAAAAAAAGTCCAAGTTTTACCTCCTTAAGCTCAGTAATTTCTCCTACTCACTGCCGCCTCGCTTTCTGCTTCTGTGCCCACCTCTAACTAAAGGATTACCCTGAAATCCCGAAGATACCTGCTGGAAACCTCCCCTTCAGTTTTGTTTGCTTAAATACCATTCGTTAATTCAAATGAGTTAATGAGAATTTGACTTGTAACGCTATGGATTCTGAAACAAACAGTAAATCTGCATGAAATCATTCGAGATGCAATTCACACTGTTTGACTCTCCTGTTCACCTGTTTGCATTAGGCACTTTCTATCTAAATAATTTTCTGTCAATCCTAAATTATAATTAAATGTTTGTTTAAAACACCAAAAAGAAAGCCAAGTGTGGTGGCGTACTCTTGTAATCTCAGCACTTGGGAGACTGAGGCAGGAGAACCATTGCAAGTCTGAGGCCAGCCTGGGTTATACAATGTGAGCTCAAGGCCAGCCTGAACTGCACAGCAAGACCCTGTCTCAGAAAGACCAAAAATAAATAAATAAATACCAGAAAGAGCATTAAGTTGGGTGAGTTCATTTTCTCCCTGTCACCTCTTAGAGCTCACATAAATTAGGACTCAGCCGCACCTGTCCATTACTGCGTGCCTACCACGTGCCACACACTCTTTCAGACTCTGCAATGCCCTGGGATCACTTGAAGCACACTTCGGAGGTTCTCACAAACACTTCAGTCAAAAAGCCACAGCTCATGCCTGGCAAGCACAAGGCCCAGAGTTTGATTCCTGGTACCAAAACAATAATAACAATAAATTTTTAAAAATCCATAGTTTTGTCCTCACCTGAACTGGGTACTTCTTCACTGTGTGTAATGAACTTTAAAGGACATTTCAGAGTAATTATCTAATACACTATTGTTTTTTCTCAGTGAGAAAAAAAATAAAGTATTAAGAATGTTACACCACACAATTACCTTCAGAAAAAGGGCCAGGGCCAGGGCTATAGTTCAGTGGAACAGTGTCTGCCTCACAAGCACAAGGTCCTGAGTTTGGCTCCTGGTACTCCCCCCAAAAAAGAAAAAAAAAGTGGGGGGCTGACAAATTACACCATTCAAAAATCATAAATGGAAGGAGAAGGTAACATATTTCAGTTTCAGATTAAAAATATTTTCTAACAACTCAAGAGAAAATTAATCACTAGTTAAAAAGCAATTTGCAAATGGCTTAATTTTACAAGACTGGGTCAGTTCACAATTTGAATTTTGAATTCTTTTGTAGTTAGCGCACAGAATTGGCAATGCAAACTTCAGTTTCGAACACAGTAAAGGAAATAAGGAAGTGTTGAACATTACACAATCAAAACGCCTCCCTATTAACCTAGTGCAGGGATAAGAGACCAGCTTGTGGACTATTAAATGGACACCTCCCGATTTTCAAATCATACTCCAGGTTTTGGAAACCACGGCCAGCCGGCTCCTAGTGCTGAACCCTTCACAGCGGGCAGATGAGATGCTCTGCTCCACCAGTCACCTGGCTTTCTGCGGACACCTCTTCCTCCCTTCCTCCCCACAGCCTGCAGAAGTGAACAAAGGTCAGGCAAGCCCCTCAGAGAGCCCTTCAGCCCCACGCCAGGTCCAAGGGAAGAAGCCAAGCAGAACAAAGCTCTCCCGAATGTGAACTAGGAAACATAACCAGAACAGGTCACCTAGAAACTGAGAACACAAGAAATGCCACAAAGCTGAACCAGAGCCAGAAGGGTTCTGGCCAGCTGAGAAAGGACCTGAGCTGAAGCCACAGGGGAGGGGAAACTCAAGTGAACAGAGAAAACAGTTGGTGGCAGGACAAAAAGGCTCTGCATATGGAGTGCGACAGGGCCCTGCTGGGTGAAGTCCCAGGGACAACTGCTGCAGAAGCCCCCAGAGCTGCCAGGAACCACCGTCCACTGCCAGGCTGCAGCCGATCCCAGCTGGAATTTCTGCACTTCTTCGTGATTCCTATCAACCACATGTGTCACCACTAACAAACCCCCTTTTCAAACTGGCTGCAGAGGACAAAAGCCAAATCCACACAGGGCATGTAGATAGGAAATCATCCTTTTGATAAAGTCCCTGCACAGAACACTGGGCACCCCTACTGAAAGGAGAGACAGATCTGTTTTTACAAAATGTCCATATCCCACACACAAACAGGGCTCACAGGTCACAGGGAAAGGGTACAAAAAACTTTCTGGCTGGGGGATGAAAATGTGTTCTGTCTTAAAGGCATGGGTGACTCTTGTTAAAAGTTGACAGAGTGCAGCTAATAACTGTATTTCACGCTATAAAATTATACTTGGATTTTATTTTTTTTAATTTTATTTTAAAGAGAATAAAACAAAAGAGGGCAGTACAGAGCAGATCAGAACAGGACAACATAGGCAACACAGTACTTTACATTAAGACAACCGGACATTAACAGTAGCTATCACAATATCTCTTTCTCTGCTATAGTTGAGCATATATACTTGGATTTTAAAAGTAACTGAACTTCAGCTTTTTCCCTTGAGAGGATTTGAATTTTTCTTTTTTGTGATGCTAAAAAGGGGTCTGTGCGTGCTAGACCAGTGCTGAACCACTGAGCTACACCTCCAGCCCATTGTTTTGTTTTTCAAGACTTCACTGGTCTAGCCAAATCTCATAAACATAATGCTAAGCAGAAGCAGCCAGATTCAAAACACCTGAGTTTCCATTTATATAAAGAACAGAAACAGGCAAGAGTCATCTTTGATGCCGAAACACAAGATTAGGGCTCACTGGGAAAGGATGAGGGTAAGGGCTGGGGACACAGTGTCATGGTAAGCAACAGCTTGGACAGAGTGGGGAGCAGGGACCCAAAGGCACAGAGCACAAGTTCTTACCCAGCTGCTCATGCTCTGCTCCCCAGTCTTAGTACTGGGGAGGTGCTAACAGGTATGTGTTCTATCCGATAATATGTATGTTCACCATAGATGCATTTTTCCTGTATGAATCACATATACGGTAAAGCCTGAGTTTACAAACTTAATTCTTTCCAACGTTCTGGTTGCAAACCGAATTGGACAAGAACAGAATCAAATTTCTGCATAAGATCAACAATGAACCTAAACCACTGAATTTGATTTAGAGACAATAAATAGATAGATAGATAGATAGATAGATAGACAAACAGACATCTCCTTAGTAATAACACAAAAGAGAAGGGGAAGAATATTCTATAGTGATTTAAAAGTAATTGGAAAAGGTTTGTTTTTTTTATCTCTGATAAAATTCTCAGCCAAATTCTTTCCTGTGACCAAAGCTCCCCTTCAAACTAGCAGCAGAAACAAGAAACATACTTCACATCCCTTGGTTACTTTAACAAAGAGAAACAGTAAGCCAGGTGTGGTGGTGCATGCTTTTAAATCCCAAGACTTGGGAGGCCAAGGTAGGAGGACAGCCCATAGTTCAAGGCCAGCTTGAGCTACATTGTGAGTTCAAAGTCAGCCTGCACCACAAAGTGAGATCCTGTCTCAAAAAACCAAAGCAACACAGCAAAATTCACAGAAAGTATTTAGTCATAATCCCACTTGTGTTTTCAAAAGGAGAATTAACACAAATCCACACATTACTGGGCCGGGGATTTAGCTCAGTGGCTTAAGCCCCTGCCTGGCAAGCACGAGGTCATGAGTTCGATCCCCGGTACAAAAAAAAAAAAAAAAAAAAGCCTTTGAATCCACACATTACTGTGACATGCACCTTTTTAAAAAATGTGCAGATTTTGATTTTCAAAGGCTTGTATTTTTTTGTTTGTTTGTTTGTTTTTGGTATCGGGGATTGAACTCACGACCTCATGTTTGCCAAGCAGGCGCTTATGCCGCTGAGCTACATCCCTGGTCCAAAGGCTTGTATTTTTAAAATGTGTTACAGGGCCAGGGGTTTAGCTCAGTGGCACAAATGCCTGCTTGGCAAGCGCAAGGTCATGAGTTCAATCCTCAGTACGATGAAAAAAAAAAATTAAAATGTTACATAGTCTAGATATAGTTTATAAGCACAAGAACAGAATCCAGTGACATAATGGAGACAATGTTAGTTTACCAATAATTAAAGTCTAATACTAAAAAAATAAGAAGCCAGAGAGTAAAGCAAAATATATAGAGTACTTACAGCCATAATTAATTCAAAGGGGTGTTTATACACCCTCACGGGTGACTGGTATTTCTGCACCATGATTGCAGTACAACAGCAGTCCTCTCACACCTGCAAAACATAAACAGATGTGATCAATAAGCAAGATACAGAAAAAAATTAAACCTACATTAACACATACCATCTTCTAGACAGAAACAGGCCCACAACGCACCACACACAACCAAAATCAAGAGATACAGAAATACAAGGGGAAGTGATAAAACAACTAAAAACCAGGGAAGAAAGCCCACATTGAATGAGGGACAGCAAACTGGTCTGAGGGCAGAGGCCTCCATCCCCCTCACAGCAGCCCTGGTCCTCCACAGTGGGCTAAACGATTTGACACTGTCCTGCAATAAAATGTTTTTAGGGTTCTATTATCCTAATCACTTTCTCATGAATAGTTTATACTAAGAGCCCAATAAAAAAGGTAACACATTAAGATATTAGCTCTGGAAAATACACAAAAATGAAAGTTAGCAGGGAGGGGGGCTACTAGTGTCTCAAATTATGGAATTCGCCTTGAAAGCTAGCTTTAAAGAGAACTGTTGTTTCTTTTTTTCTGAGTACTCTGCAGTATCAGACTGTTTTCAAGTGGCAGGGGTGCCAAGCACCTAGGATAAAGGGGTGCCCTATAATCTCAGGCCTCTGGCAGCAGTGATGGGTTTAAGTCAGCCATTCCCCCCACTCATGCCTCCATGCACAGAAACACTACGGGAAACTACATAATCACTCTCCAGAGCCAGCCTACATGGATTCTTTTGAAAACACACAGTGGTGTTTGGAGTTGCCTGGGACTCTTGCTTATTTAAAAATGAGGAAGAAAGACAAACACAAAAAACAAAAAACAAAAAAAAGAGGAACAAATTAAATCCAGTGAGCCTACCTGTCCTGCTGAGTTTAATATTAAAAGTGTTATTCTAGGACCGGGGATTTAACTCAGTGGCATAAGCGCCCAAGTGCGCGGTGGCGAGTTCGATCCGTGGTACCAAAAAAAAAGTGTTATTCTATGCTGAATATGGTGAGAGGATATTCAAAAGTACAAAAGTGAATATCCTCAAAGATCCCAAAGCCTAGCTGTAAAAAATTTAAAAAGAAATGATGAAGATGTATTTTATTTCACAAAACTGCTACCTGCATTACTGCGTTTCTATGATGTTTACTTTAAACGGATGTGGAACTTTTCTCTGTACCTCTCAGGAAGGCGCAGGTCATGCTGGAAAACAACTAGCCCACAGTCAGAAAACGACTAAGGAATAACTGAGTGACTGGGAGCAAACCACTTTTCTTCCCTAATTCCGTCTGTGAAAACCAAGGTTTGGAACTGTAGATCTTGAAACACTGCCAGCTCGAACATGGTGAATGAAAATCTCAGCGAAACTCCCAGCTGTCCTCCAAACTCGACTGGAAGCCTACATTAATCTTGATTCTGGGACTCGCACGTCCTGCTGTGCAGGGACCACGTTGTGTTTATTTTGCCAACCCTACAAAATGCTGGTACACAGTGGGACCCTAGTAAGATTTTTAAATTTTAATTGGGAAATTAATTTTAAGGCAGCTGCTAGATAAGAGGATGATAACCGAGTACAGACAGGAGTAGGAAGAGAATGCAAGAACGAACGCGTGATGCTCGCAGAGAAACTGTAACATCCATTCCGGATTCCACTGCGTGGCGGAGCCCAAAGCGACTACATCGAAGAACCTGCTAATTCACCAGCTTCTCTAAACCCCGGCCAGTTCCCAGCTTCGGATGCTCAGGTTCCAGTAAACACCCTGCGCGGGCATCCGGAGTGACCAAGACCGAGTGGCATCCAGAACCAGGGCTGCCCCTATTTCAACATCTAGCAAGGGCAGGACCCGGTGGCCCCCTCCACACAGGATCTGGGGCTCCGGAGAGGTCCCGAGCGGCCGATCGCCGCGGCAGTGGGCCGGGGCTTGCCGCCGACCCCAACTATTCCCGCGGCTAGGGGCGGGCGCCCAGGAGTGGGGGCCCGGCAGGGCAGGGTGGGGTGCGAGGCCCGCTCCGGCTCGCGCTCGGGGCCGCAAAGCCCGGCCCCGCGGCCAGGAGAGTGCGGGGGCCGCGCGGGGGGCGCCGGGGCGGCGGGCGGGGCCGGGGGCGCGTTCGGAGCCCGCCGCGGGGGCGCGCGCCTACCTCGTGTCAGAAAGGCCGGGCCGGGGACTTGGGGCGGCGGGGGGCGCTCATAGCGGCGGCTCCGCGGTGTCCTCGCCGTTTCGCCGTTCGGCGGCCGCCACTAAACCGCCGGCTCGGGGGAGGGGTGCTGGGACTGGAGCAAAGAGGGGCGCGGAGAGGGCTGGAATGGTTGTTACGGTGACGGGGAGGGCGGGGCCGAGCGCCGGAAGGAGCGCGCGTGCGCAGAAACGGCCGAGTAGGTGGAGGCGGCAAAGGGGGGCGGTTGCTAGGGAGGAGGAGGAGTAACAACAGGGTTGGACCCGAACTGCGCAGGCGCATCTCCAGAGGGTGTGGGAGAAGTGCTGGGGGAGGTCCGCTCCGAGCCACCTAGGCTCCTGCCTGAGGCCCCGGCCCGCGGCCCCGTGGCACCTCCCAGTTACGCGCGTCATGGGGCGGGGCAATCGCGGGTAGCAAGCGGGGGTGGCGCGAGACACAAAGGGCTGAGATGCTGGCCGCCGAGTTGGGACGGGGAAGTACGAGGGCCCACCGAGGACCTCAGCTCTCGCGGTCTGGTACTGCCCGGGGCTCTTCTGCCTCTGGAGCGTCCCCCTGAGCTCCCTCATTTTTTGTTGACGTGCACTGGCCACAGACTCGCAGGGGGCTGGAGAGGAAGCAAAGACCGGGGTGAGGGAGAGACTGCGCCCGATCTCAGGGGCGTCTCTTGTAGACCGAGGCTGTGCGGTGGCACGGAGACAGGAAGTATGGGTCTTCAATGAGCTGCTGTGGAGTCTCGCGTTTCAGCAAAAGAACATCAGTCCCGGCTCCATTGTAAAAACCTGTGTCCAGACACACATTGAGACATCCAGGGGTCCATAGAGGGGACACCTGGCACATCCACCCACACGGCGAAGCTATTTACATGACCAGCGTACAGTTTCTCCATCAGTGTCACTGTTGTTCCGTTCACATGAGTCACCCGGGGTGGCTGTATGTTTGAGGCAGACCATTGCACACAGCAGTTTTGGAACTGTTTTGGAATTTCCTTCAGGGCCTGTTTACCAGCCACACAAGCAAATCATTCATTACTTGATCGCATCTTGTTTTTCAACTCAAACCATCATTTTCCAGCTTGATCGCCCTCGTTATTTACTAAATTTAGTCTGACTTTTGCCTGTGTGCAAGTCACATCCACCTTCAAAAGATGCTTTGAAAAAGACACAGCTCACATATGATGAGCCTCTTAGTAGCCTTGAACAACAACATCCATTGAAATGGTCTTGCCAAAAATCGACCTCCACTGAGTCCCTTCTAGACACAGTCACATGTTAACAGGAAATAGAGAACAGAGGAACAGGCTAAATGACACCGTGGAAAACAATCTAAAAAGTGCCCTAAAACAAATAATAAAGAGATTGGAAGATTTATTGAGCCATACACTTTGATTTATATTTTTTCTATGTACATGATCTTTCAAATTTTAAAGAAAAACGTCTATTAAAATATATGAACTTTATTTCCATCTCGATTTGAATAAATAAAATAGTAAAAATGTTTTTTTGAAAATGTATTTGAGGGCCGGGGATTTAGTTCAGCGGTGCAAGCACCTGCCTTGCAAGCAGAAGATCGAGAGTTCGATCCCCAACACCAAAAAAAAAATAAAATAAAAAATAAAAAAATCATATTTGATACTGGAGATTGAACCCAGAGTCTTCACACAAAGCTATATACATAACCTTTTTTTCTTTTTTCTTTTTCCCAGACGGGGTCTTGCTAAATAATCCAGGCAGGACCCAAACTTGTGATCCTCCTGCCTCACCTTCCCAGAGTCCAAAAATTACTGGAATGGGGCATCACATCTGGCTTAGTAAAAATAACTTTGAACAGGCTAATTTAAGCGTTATTTGAACAAACAGTGGTATTATGAAATTATTATTGATTCTTAGATAATAGAATTATATTCAGTATTCCTTAAAGAAGACTAGTCAGAGATATAGCTCCAACTAACTTTAATTGGAGATGTTTGATCCCTAGCACCACCAAAAAAAACAAAACAAAAAAAAAAAACGAGCTTTTGTTTCAGGCATAATGAAATATTTTTGGGTAAAATGATACAATTGTTGGGGTCTGTACCTAGATGTCCAATCCCTGAAACGGATACACAGCGAAGGCTCAAAGGAATGAGATGCACAGCATGGTCTTTAGGGCTACAGGAGTGAAATCCTCGGCAGAGCCTGTAACCCTGCTAGCTGCCAGCCAACTGACCCTGGGCAGCCTGTATTTAATTAGAACAAGCAAGGAGCTGAGTGGACAATGGAGGAAGCCTGAGCAGGACCTTGGGAGGGGTTCAAGGACACCTCAGAGCAACAGATGATGCTAATTTAAGAAAATTACCCAGAAAGTCTCCAGGTGGCCTCAGCTGTGGCCTATCTTGCCCCCTGAGGTGTTTCCTTGTTCTCAGTTCAACCATGCCAGAGCCACACCACAGCCCTGCTCCTGTATTCAGCTTCAGCACTCTCCAACAAACGATGCATGAGATTATCTTCAAAATAATTCAGATGGAGAAAGAAATATAAAAGTATACATGAACCAAGATTTGCTACAGGTTGATAACTGTTCATTATACTATTCCATCCACTTTTGATTGCCCTTGAAATTATCCATGGAAAAAATTATTCATGCAAAAGGGTTTTGAACAAGAGAGTTTATCACTACCAAAGTGAAAAACTCAAGCTACAATTTCAAAAGAGATATTGTATAAAAAGTCTTTTTTTTTTTCTTTTTTGGTACTGGGGATCGAACTCACGACCTTGTGCTTGCCAGGCAGGTACTTAAGCCACTGAGCCAAATCCCCAGCAAAAAGTCTTAAATAATAGCTGTACCTCTAAAATACATGAACCAATTTCTTTTTTTTTTTTTTAATATTTATTTATTTGTCCTTTTTTTGGAAACACTATGCAATTCAGGCTGGCTTGAACTTACTTTGTAGCCCAGGCTGGCCTCAGATTCACAATGATCCTCCTGCCTCAGCCTCCCAAGTGCTAGAATTATAGTTGTGTGCCACCACACCCAACTTAGATGTATAATTTATGATTCTTCTACTTTTTTTTTTTTTTTTTTTGGTGGTAGTGATGGTGGTGATGCTAGACAATGAACCCAGGGCTTCAAGCATGCTAAGCAGTTGATCTACCACTGAGCTACACTTATGGCCACTGTTTGATTGTTTTCAAATCAGTGTTATTAGGCTGGTATCCAACATCTATAAGAATTTCTACAGATCAGTGTTCCCCACAGTTACACGCTTCTCACACATGTGCAAGCAGCTCTCACTATGGATCAGCCACTATGAGTCATGAAGTTGGCTGTGGCATAGATGGGGGCAGAGGGAGGTGTGTTGAGATCAGGTTTGACTGCCAGTGACCAAATCCCAAAGTAAAAGTGACAAAATAGAAGTTTAAATCCCTTTGATGTGAATGAGGTCCAGAGCTGGTAGGGTGCTCCCATGATCACTGTCAACTGCCATAACCTACTGTAACCAGAGCAACCTACTAGGTGGCCAGTTGTCATGGTTTATGTCGGTGGCCCCCAGGCCTCATGTATTTGCATTGTACATTTGTGACTGTTTCATTGTCTAGTGCTTGGATTGATGGTGTCAGTGCTACACCCTCCTAGCTGTGGAGCCAGGATGTGATGTAATGGCAGGAAGAAGGTGTGCTCTCTCTTGCCGGTTTCTGCTTGCTGTTTGCAGCCACCGTGAACTGCGGGCCCGCCATGCCTTCTGCCTTGGAGCCAACTGACTATGGACTGAAACCTCCAACAATGTAAGAAATAAACCTTTCCTTTCCCAACTTTGGGCATCAGGTATTTTGTCTCAGCGATGAGTAAAAAGTAACTAAGACACCAGTTATACGGAGGACACTGTTGGTGTGTCAGAGGTTAGGGTCTAAGTAGTTCTTTCCGGATTTGGCTGTTGTGGCTCCAGAGTCCAAGTCAGGTCCCTCGCTGCTGGGATCTCAAAGGATGGGGCCAAGCTTGCAATTTAATGGTTCAGGCCTGGAGGATACAGTGAGATCTTGAGTCATGATAAGTAATTAAGTAATCAGCTGTTTGATAAGTGAGCTCTTTGTCCAGGAGAGCAATCTATCAGTCTGGGTGGGGGGTGATTTCCCAAGATGAACAATCTTTGTTGAAATAAATTCTTTTTTGTGGATTTCCTGAAGCAAAGTGGGATTAAACCACTGGTTTGTGGACTAATCTCCCTGAATAAGAATTCTGGATCAAAAAGTTATGCAGGAGGTCTTAGACCGCAGTCCTGATACTTACGTGATATGGTGCAGGTGTCTCATTATTGGGAACATAATGAGTTCATTATTGGGAACTAATTATTGGAAACTTTCTGTCTTGCTGCTTTGCTAGTATCTTCTACCATGAGCTAAGTCATAGAAATAAAGGGTGAAGCTGAGGATTTAGCTTAGTGGCTCAAGCGCTTGCCTGGTAAGCACAAAATTGTGAGTTCAATCCCTGGTACCAAAACGAACGAACGAATGAATGAACGAACGAAAGAAAGAAAGAAAGAAAGGGTGAAGGTCATGCCTTCTGCTTTGAAGATTGCTTCCTTGGAGGCAGTGTGTGTGTGTGTGTGTGTGTGTGTGTGTGTGTACAGACGCATCAGGATTCAGGAGCAGAAGACAGACCACAGAAGGCTGAGGAAGGAATGGGCACCAGGAAGATGGGGTGAAGACTCAGTCAACAGGATGGAATGCAGCCTTCTTACAAAGAGAAGAGGCATCAGCCTAAGAATTTTTTGTGGGTCGCAAAGGTTGCTCAAGCGGCACTGCTCCTGTCTCCATTCCTTGGGCTCATCATGTCATCCATGGCTGAAAAGAGTGGAATGAATGCAGTGCAGGTCCCTCCACCAAGCCTGTGAATGGCGTCACAGAGTGATGTGCAGGCTGGACGGGTGTGCAGCCCAGCAGCAGAGAGAAGAGCACTGCGCTTTTACCTGTGACGGGCTGCCTCCTCCCATTCCCTTGCTGGTCTCATTACTATGAGAGGATTCCCAAACGTTTTGAGTATACTCCTAACTTAACCAGTACACTTATTTATTTATTTGTTTATCTGCACATACAGATTAAATCCAGGACCTTTGCACAGAGCTATACCCCTTTTTTAGACAGGGTTTCACTAAGTCTCTAAATTGCCTTAGCTAGGCTCACATTTGTGATTCTCCTGCCTCAGCCTCGAGAGTGCTGGGATTATAGGCATGTGGTATGGCACCTAGCTTGACCAGAACTTTATTGGTTAATTCTTTACCAGCCTGCTGCTGCCTCTGACCTGGCAGATGGAAGTCCTGGTGGATACTATGAAAAGCCCCTACTTATCAGCTACCTGTGGGGCAAAGACCAAGGATTCCCTAGGTTCCAGTATCCATAGCAAGACACTCCAGCTCCTGTGGAATGCTGAGCTGAGTCACCTGTTAGCAGCCTGAATCAGAAATTGTCATCTATTTGGTCACCTCTGGTTGACATCAGGATGCAGGATCAACAGCCTGCTTATACCTACATGGACACCAGCATAAGAGAACAGGAAGTACTAAGGCAGGTGACATCTTTCCCAACAGGCTGATAATGTTGGGGACATTATTACTGGTTTCTCAGTCACTTCTTCCCCACGTCAAATAGCCCACTTCTGGAAGAGACCATTTTCCCTCTTGGTTGTAAAGAAGTTAAAGGCAGCCTTGCAAAACATGACAGAGTCTCCTGACATGGGCCATCTGGCAAGGTTTCTAGACTGGAAAAGTACTGAAAACATAGGTTACCCTACAGGCACAGTTTCTTAATTGAGACCTGGCAGTGTTCCAGTGGCCTTGAGGTAACACAGTGCGTCATTCCCAAACTGGGAAAACTGGGGCCAAGAAGTCATCTCTGCAAGCATTATCACCCAGCTTCAGAAATTTCTAACATACTTCATTTCAACCTAGAAAGACAAAACTTCCTGTAAATCCAATACTTTCCCTGTCTAAAAGTGCCAGCAAAATTCTCTTTCAAAAACACAAGAAATGAACTCGCTCCCTTACGCCAAACAATGCTGACCAATGAATGAAATTTGAGCTTCAAAGCCAGCTATTCCTCTATAAATCTTGGCCCCAACTATGCTTTGTGCAGAATGATTTTATTTTCATTTTCATCTCCACTCATTTTTTTTCACGTATTCCTTTTTTAATTCAATCATCATCGGTTTAGCACCTTCCCTTATTCAGACACCATGGTGAGCACCATAGCACAGGAAAATAACATGCGATGAGAACAGATGTTTGGGCTGGGTGTGTAGCTCAGTGATAGAGCCCTTGCCTAGCATGCACGAGACCCTAGATTTGATCCCTGCAATGCAAAGCTAAAATAAAAGCAAATTTTTCCAAAGGTAATCAGCCTACAATATAGCACACGCAAACAGTTAAAACCCAGGATGTCCAGTTCTGGAGCAGCCCACACGGCTGCTCCCTGAAGCTTTTTCTTTCTCCTCCTCCACTGGTCCATGCACTTTCCACTTCTGTTATATGGTGTGTCACCTTAAATTAGACTATGTAAACTGGGTCTGTCTCTTCTGCAATATTGTAAGTTGTTTGAGTACTGAGACCATAGCCATTCATTTCCTTCTATTTTTCATAGCACACGGTATTTTTAAGAATCCCACTAAGGGGCTGGGGGATGCAGCTCAGTGGCACAGCGCCTGCCTGGCAAGCTTGAGGTCCTGAGTTTGATTCCCAGTACCAAAAAAAAAAAAAATTTGCATTAAATATCGGTTGGGTTGAACTGAATGAGCCTTCAGTTAAGCCTTTCTTCTGAGCTCATTCAACAGGTCTCCTCAAGGCCTGAGCGGAACCCCCCTTAGGCACGATGTTCTTGCTCCGCCACCCCACCTTTAGTCAGCTCTTTATACACTTTCACTGAGCAAGGGCGGCCAGCCTGGGAAAGCAGCTTGGCTTAGGCAGAGAATCTCTGCAGCGAGAGGTACACTGTGCATCTGATGAGATTTAAGCTAACAAAGGAAGACCCAAAGCCTTTTAGCTGCCAGCTCTGGGAATTGAAAATAGCCAACCCGAGCCTTGGTCAGTTTGGCCGCTGGTTTGTATTGTGATGTGGAGTCGTCATTTTGCGCCCTCTGGTACGGCTGTGGGATGCGTTTTTTGCATGCTGATAGGGACTTAGAAATGTGAATCCAGCAGGAGAGGAGGCTGTCCTGCTGCTGGTCACATGGCTGGAAGTGGAGCTGAACTTGCTGCTTTTAATGGACCTCCAGGAAAGAATGGAGCCCTGACAAGGGGCAGACTGAAAGCTACATAAACAAGGAGGAAGGGGAGGAATAAAAAGCAGCATCCCGCTGGGCACTGCCGCATGCTTCTATAATCACAGCAGTCTGGGACGCTGAGACAAGAGAATTACACATCTCAGCCCAGTCCGGGCAACTCAGCAACTTAGCAAGACCTATCTCAAAAGATTTGAGCCAGGAATATGGTTTAGTGGCACAGCGCTTGCCTCGCAAGTGCAAGGTCCTGAGTTCGATTCCCTGTACCCCCAAAAAACAGTTTAAAAAGGGCTGGGAAGGCCGGGGATTTAGCTCAGTGGCTTAAGTGCCTGCCTGGCAAGCGTGCGGTCGTGAGTTCGATCCCCGGTATAAAAAAAAAGGGGGGGGGCTGGGAAGGCAGCTGGGTGCAAAGGTCTTAGGTTCACTCTCCAGTACTACACGAAAAAAGAAAACAAAAACAAACCAACAAAAAACCCCAGAACATTCTGCATTTGATTAGTGAATGCCATCTCCCAAGACCGACCCTGAGGAGCACCTTTAGTATGTGTCCAGAGATTGGACCACCAGGGCACACACACAGGCCATCAGAGGCCAGCACCCTCCTACTTCACATGGATGAAAGAGAGAACAACTCAGGCCCAAAATGCCCCCCAGTTTCAGCCCCACCCTTTATTTGGGGGCATCCCACAGGCGGGGATCCTATGACTCTGCCCTTGAAGGTTCCACACATGAACAACGGCTTCCTACCAAGATGCGCATATTGGCTCATTTCACAGCTTGCCAACAATTCCATCTCCTGTCCCTGTCCCGTCTACCTCGGTGGGCCCTGCATGCCTGATTGTGTGACCTCCACAGCCCAAAGCAGCGTTTAGAGTTTTTCTCTTCCACGGGCAAAAAAAATATTTTTTTAATTGGAATTTGATGGAATTTGGTGTCAGGAAACATATCTCACCAGGTTGTTAATCTCGGATAAGAAAATGTTTATGAAAACATTTTGTAAATACCTCCCACAGCCAAGCATCCCCCAGCTCTGCCTCCAGAGTGTTCTGTGTGCAAAGATTATTATTATCATCCTGGTTGGTTACTACCCTTCTGGTTGGCTACTATCTTCTATATTTAGATAAGTCCTTTCCTTATCTTATGTCTTCCCCAAACAGAAGAATGACTTGAAAATTGTTTAAAAGACCAATGGGAAGATATAACTAAAAACCAACTTTCATATGTTCAGATGCTCTTGACACAGAGAGGCTGACAAGCTACTGGGGACTTTCTTAGTAAACCGTCTTCCGCTAATTATTTGCTGCCTGGACTTCCAGGGGCCTAAGGGCTGTGACAGGAGTCAGTCTTCTCGCTTAGTGCGACACCATAATCTGTGACCCTCCAAGGTCAGACCGAACACACAACCTTACAACGCTAAAGTGTAAACGTGTAACTCAACCTAAAAGTGCCTGTCAGCCCTGCTTCCCACGACAGGCTGTGGTCAGGGGCTGTGCTCACAGCAATGCACAACCTCCAGCTTCCTGCAGGACATTCATGAGTCAGGCGCTTCCCTGTACCCCAGAAATGTATAACCACACTGACACAAAAACCAGACCCATGTGACCTTCCTTTGTACCCTGAGTATACAAGGACCCTCTCTGAACTTTCCCGTCAGCAGAGAACAGCAGCCTTCACCCTTCAAAGCTCAGCAAGTACCCATAGTTGGGGCACTGGCTCCCTATGGCTGCTGTAACAAATGCCAGACTGGGTGGCATAAAGCAATAGAAATGTGCCTTATCCTAACTCCCTCAGAGAACACGCCCCATCCAGCTTCTGGTGGTGGCAGGTGTTTCTTGGCTTGTGGCCACATCACTGCCTTCTTCCTTGTATCTCCCTGTGCCAAATCTCTCTTTCTTCTTCCTTCTTCCTTCTTCCCTCTTTCCTCTTCTCTCTCTCTCCCTCTCTCCTGGGGACTAAACCCAGAGCCTTCATACAGAGCTACATCCCAGCCCTTTTTACCTTTTTATTTTTTATGTCGAGGGCTTCAGGGCTTCACTAAGTCATTAAATTTCCCAGATTGGGCTTGAACTTGTTATTCTCCCACTTCAATCACACACACACCACCACCACCACCACCACCACCACCACCCAGTGCTGAATCTCCTTTCTTTTATAAGGCCAATGAATTTAGAGCCCACCCTAAATCCATGAGGACCTCATTCAAGATCTTTAACTTCTATCTACAGAGACACTTTCCCATAAGGGCGTCTTCACAAGTATGGGGCTTCGGGGTTGGCTATGTCTCTTGGGAGCCCAGGGCTAATCTTGTAGAGTTGGCTAGAGTAGCCTGTGCTAGAGGGAGAGGACATACTTTGCTGGCAGGAGTGGGTAGAGAAGTGGCCTGCAGTCTCCAGGACATACAGTGCCATCACCATCACCCAAGAGGCCAACGAAAGGCAAGGCTGACCTGTTCATCACACCGGAGACCCTTGGCCCAGAAGGAGCTGGGGACAAAGCCATGGTTGTCTTTGGCACCAAAAACCAGCCTCTGTTGTTTCATAAGCAGCTGGAGAGGAGCACAGCTCACCTTGCATGACCACTCAGGCATATGTAGGGCTCCCCTGAGGGCCAGCCTCTTAGTGATCAGGAGACCAGGCGGGAAACCCACTGTTAGGATGCTGCACTATTGCACACCTAGGGACACTGAGGCACAAGGAGGTATGAATGTTTCACCCCTACTAATAATTCAGAACAGTTACACGCCTCCCATGTGACATCTAAATGCAGTTCCCCATTTAATCTAGTTACAGATTAACAGCTCCCACAAGAGCAAAAATAACTTTCCACTGTGTACCAGAGGTATCAGGCCCACTGCGTGATCCTCATAGCAGCCCATTTCATAGACGGCGACACCAAGGCATAGAGAAGGTAAATTATGTCCAGGGTGGAGGATTTGAACCTATTGCTCTGTCTCCAGAGCTTATGGAGTGTTTCCAGTGCATTCATTTCTTTCTGTTTAACTCCATTTTTATTTATTTATTTATTTGTCTTTTTTTTTTTTTAATATTTGTCTTTTTGAGACAGGGTTTTGCTACGCAGTTCAGGCTGGCCTTGAACTCACAGTGATCTTCCAGCCTCAGCTTTCCAAGTGCTGGGATTACAGGCATGCATAAGCTCCCCAGTTTCAAGATCTGTTTGTCCAGGTGTCACAGTGAAAATCCCGTCTCCTATAAGCATGTAAGATATGACACAAGCAGATGTCATCCTGCTCTGAAAGACCCAGAGTCAAACCCTGAACTCTGTAGATGGCTGTACTCTCCAGTGAACAGGCAAACAAGAACATATCTGAAGCTGGGCGCGGTGATGCACATACCTGTAATCCCAGCACTCAGGGAAGCTGAGGCAGGAGGCTCTCAAATTCAAACCCAGCCTGGACAACCTAGAAGACTCAGTCTCAAAATTTATAAAGAAACAAGCAAAAGAAAAAAAAGAGAGAAAAAGAAAAAGAAATAAGCAAGAAAGCAAGCAAGCCTGAGCTACAGCTCAAGGTTAAGGTCTAGGTTCAATTCCCAGGACTAGTCACCCCTTGAAATGGTCTTAAAAATTCCTAGAGAGCCCCTGTAGAGCAGCTGAATTCGCTTGACTCATACACTCGTTAAATGGCAAGTGGCAATAACCTGTGTGACTCCTGAGTGTTCCATTATTTGCCCATCTGATTATTGTTCTGAGAGTCATAACAGTTCTGATTCTGGGGCTGCCACAGCCATGCTGTGCTCACCTTAAGAGAGGCGGAAGTTGCAGAGCAGAGGAAGAGGAAGAGGAGAACAAAGTGGATCTTTGGTGACCTGTGGCTCCTGCCATGCCTGGGGGCTCCTTCTGCACTAGACTCCCAGGCCTGCGACCTCTTCAGTACCCTTATGGGGCAACTCAGTACCGGGGGTTCTTTGGCTTGTAGCTGAAAGGAACATGCACACATGCTGATTTTAGCAACATGTTTAATGCAGAAATGCCAAGGAGAAAATAAAAATCACGTGTCGTCCCACCATGCAATCACAGCCACAGTTCCTTTTCTTGCTTTTCTACCCCTCCTACACAAGCACGCTTGGTGGCACCAGGGTAATACATGACTACAAAAATGGCACACCTACTATTTGTTTAAAAAAAATTCAAAGAGTGTGATTACTGCAATCACATCTCCTTGGTAGGGGACCCCTGAGAGTCTTTCTCTGGTGTGTCGGTGCTTTCTAATGTTTGATCCGATCCTGTCTGATGAATGCTTGAATCTTCCAAGCTCAGGTGAATAAATTATGGCATTACTCAGCCTGCTTTAATGCCTGGGCTCTCAGAGAGGAAAGAAGGAGGAGGAAAAGGAATGGGGAATGCAGTTTCACGCCTTTCTGCAGCCCCTTTAATGACTCAGAGCTGATTTCCTCATCTGTAAAATGGGAATAATGTACTAATTTCTCACAGAGTTGTGAGAGAGGTAATATGCATTGTATAGCTGTAACAAATGAGGGCTATTATTCAGAAATATCTGCTGACTTCCTTCAGCTCTTTCTGGACTCATCACCAGTTTCTGATGTCTCTTCTTCCTGTTTCCTGTTGCCTTTGTTTTATTTTAGCCAGGGGTTCCTAGTTGCTGACAGCAGGATCCACTTCACTTCGGCTGACTCAAGCCAAGAGGAGTATGATACAGAGCCCACAGAATTGGCCAGAAATACAGGCCTGAGGCAGGCTTCTGGGACAACCTACAAGGTGTGTCACACTGGCGCCCCTGGAGAGATGACAAGCCAGGAGGTAGCTGCTCCAGCTCTGCCCCGGGGCCACAATTCATGCGTGGCCATCCATGCCAGCACCCCAGATGCCCTGTCCCTGCAGCCCCCTCCACAGTCGGTTCTGAGACAAAGTCTTCCACAGGAACTGTGATCAGTTGACACTAAATCACACTTCTGAACTCCAGCAGGTTTCCTGTTACCACAGGGTAAAGCAATACTTACAATCATCAGATCAGGGCGAGAAGGCCCAAGAACTCTGGGGCAGAGACTACCCTGGTGGCCCAGCGGTAGAACAATTTCCTGGTATTCGGGGAGGCTCTGCGCTTGATTCCCAGTACTGGGAAGAAAGGAAAACAAAAGTGTTGGTGCAGCCTAAGACTGTGGGTGCCTCCCCAGCTATGACAAGCAGCTCGATGCCTGCCATGCAGTTGTACCCTCTGTCCTCATCTATCGGAGATGGAATAGGCGGAGCTCAGGGAGGTGACTGGACAGTCCACTCCCTGTGTACCTGTTCCGTGGACCCTTCGTGCACCCTTCTAGTTTCACAGGTTAGGAAGGTGCTCGCTATCTTTAATCACCAATTGATAACCTCCCGGACAACAAAACAGATGAGGCAAAAGTGGTGTCCAGTGCATTCGAGGAAATTCTTAGGAAGGGCAAATCCAGATGGAGGGTCAGCCCCAGGTCAGATTCCTGAAGTGGTTCCCAAGCTTCTAAGTGGTTGCCTTTTCCCTAGCAAGGGATCAGGAGGAGCCTAGAAAGGTTCTATTTTTAATAACCACAGCCTTTGCAAGGATGGATGGAAAGTGCAAGTCAGCAGGCATGGGTACCTAACAGAAGTATGAGCTGCTGGAGTGAAAGGGCCTCTTGAGATGGCTACGCTGTGGCCTTCTTCTCAGGGATAGAGACACTGTCAGTTACCCATAGCTATGCTAGTGATGACAGTTTGAATTCATCCAAGGCAAATTATCTTGTCACCTACATATTTTTTTCTACTGTAGGTGGATAGAAGTGTTGCTTGTTGGGCTGGAGATTTAGCTCAGCGGCATAAGCGCCTGCCTGGCAAGCGTGAGGTCGTGAGTTCAATCCCCGCTACCAAAAAAAAAAAGAAGTGTTGCTTGTCGTCCTGACGGAGCGCTCCTACCCTCCCCCTCAGCCCGGGGATTCCAGCTCCTCCTGCTTTGCTCTCGGCTGACTGTCAGCTTGATGCAGTGGATGAAGACCTGTGACGGAAAATTCACCGTCCCTCCTGAAAACAGCAGGTGTCCTCTGCAGGCGCTAAGCTGTGCTCCTGGGGACAAGTGGCCTCAGGATGATCCTCTCTAAACTTCATCCTGCATCACTGTGTGCAAAAGTTTGCTTTTGTGGACTTTACGCCAGCTCTGTAGATCTGGGAAGCCAGGAAGGCCGGGACTGTCTTTGTCTTGTTGAGGCTGGTGGACGGTTCCTGGAAGGTCCTTGTTATTTCTTGCCCATTTTACATCCCCTGGGATTTCCTTGCCAGTCAAAGTTTGCGCTCGCTGCATAATAATAAAAGAAATACCATCTAGGCTTGCAGCGCTAAGAGGGGCTAAATATAGATAGCAGCTTCAAGGGGCCGTCATGCCTGCACGTACGCCTGCACGCACATTAGCACAATTACGGGAAGGAGGCAGAATTATAACCTTGACTTCAGGGGAAAAGCACACTCTTGGGGCGGGGGGTGAGGCTGTCCTTATGTTACATGCATTCCAGGATAGGTAGCTGGCATGCTTTGTACTTGGGTTACCTTGGGACTTGGTGATGCCCAGGAGTGCATTACATAACAGAAAAGTGTCTGTTGTCATTGGGAACATGTGAGGCACAGAGGACAGCCCTATGCTGAGTGCAGATTAGAGGCTTCATTAATGAGTCACATTCCTTCTTCTCTTCATCCCTTATAATTAGGGTGAGGGACACACAGCCTGGCTGTCCTGAGACAGTCTTGGGTTATGCCTGCAGACTGATGTCATCATTACCAGCGTCCCTTTCACTCTTAGCGGGAACGTGGCTGGGTGTAAATTTTGGGGGAGATGGTAGATAAAACCAGGAAACCGCAGACCATCTTGAGAGACTGCCTGGTATGAGGGATTTGGGAGCAAGGAGAACAGGAAAAAGCAGCATTCCCTCCACCTCCAAAGAGCTGTGAGCAGCTCAGTGGCTGTGGGTGTCCCTGTCCCCAGCCCTAGGGCACTAGCACAGCCTGCTCAGTGGGCCCAGATTGGAAAAAAAACCAAATGATTCCTGCTGTCTAGTCAGCCCCAAAGTGAGTCAGGTGAAATGCTGCTGGCCTCCAGGCCTTTAGCCCCTAGTGCTGGCTTCAGAGGGGCTCCAGTGCCTGCCTTGTGCCGGGAGGTTGGCCAACTGTCAGGCCAGTCCTGTACTTAGGGTCTTAGCGTGCTGTGGTCCGCCACGGTCCATCATAAAAGGCCAGATCATTCAGCCATCTAACAGGTGAGACTGGGGAGGGAAGGACCGGCACATGCTCTCAGGGAGGTCTCAAATGTCCCCAAACTAACCCTGTCCCCCTGTGCCACTGTAACAAAAGCCCGTCTCCTCCCTCAGCCGGACCAAATGTTCCTTCCCACACGAGACGGTCAGGGTGGAGGGAGACAGGTCCACTCCAGCACTTCTTTGATGAAAGCCCAGCTGCAACTCTCAGGCTTGATCTGCGAAGCTGCTCTGTAACTCACCAGCGCTGTCTCAAAGCTACCAAGTGGCACATCAGTCACGATTAAGCTGTCAAAACATACCTTCGGACTGTGCGAATAGCTTATCAGCGCTTTCAAAAATACCAATCTCAAAAAAAAAAAAACCAATCTCTGGCAAAGATGTCGATTGGTCATTTGCCATGCACCCACAAAGTAGCTCTGCACTCAGGTGACTGGAGCAGCCCGCACCCAGAGAACCGCTGGATGGAGTCCTCTACCCAGAGCCGGTCACAACAAGTGAAAAGTTGGCTTCAGATCCAGTTGTACAAAGATGGGTTTTAGCCTGCAACCATGGCCCCCAAGTCCTCCCACCCACATTCTCAGCCCCCACTTCCATCTACAGCGGACCGAGAGGCCGGGATGAGTGCCATTGAGTGTCCTGCGAGATGGCTCCTGGGAGAAAAGGGATCCTCGGAACAGGTTGTGGAAAAGCGTGTGGCGAGGTTCCAAGATTGTTTGAACATCCTGTTATTGATTTAAGAACGTCCTTGCACGGGGTCAGGGTGTAGCTCAGTGCGGAGAGTTTGCCCAGCATATGTAAGTCCTAGGCTTCATCCACAGCACCACGAAAACAACACACACCGTGAAATTTAAATTAAAAGCCTTAAATTTTTACATGTGCTTTTTTGTTTGTTTGGTTGGTTGGGTTTTGGTCTGTTCATTGTCACATTTGCAAGCACAATATGAAAACAGATGAAGCTGGATTTGGCGGTCCACACCTGTCATCCCAGCACTTGGGAAGCTGAGGCAGGAGAATGGTTGTGAGTTTGAGGCCAGCCTGGGCTACAAAGTGAGCTCAAAGCCAGCCTGAACTGCATAATGAGACCCTGTCTCAAAAAGACAAAAGTTCAAACCCAGACTTGGTGTTTTATCAGTTTAGCAAGACCTCGTCCCAAAATAAAAACAAGACCAAATAAAATGGCTGGGGCTATAGCCCGGTATGAAAGACCTAGGTTTAACCCTAAGTTCAAAAAAAAGAAAAGAAAAGAAAATATGAGTACCCCCATAATCCCAGCACATGGCAGGCTGAGGCAAGAGGATGTTGACAGCCTGGGAGACATAGAGAGACTGTCTCAGAGAGAGAAAGAAGAGAGAAAAGAGAAGAGAGAGAAGGGCGAGCAAAGCTAACACCACCCAGAGCCCAGGCCTGTCCGAGGGGCCTGCGTTCTCTCTCTCCAGCTCTGTCCCTGAAGTCTGCTCTCCCCTTGGAGAGTCTTCCCGCCTGGCCCCTGTCCTCCTGAGCCCTCACTATCCGGGCTGGCTCAGCCCTTCTCAGTACTGAAGGTCAGGGGGCTGGGTTTGGCTCAGTCTTACAGGTCTCAGAGTTCTACCTTACTTAGGACTTCCTTGAGTACATCAGTCTCTTTTTTTCTTTTCTTTCCTTTATTTTTTATTTGTTTATTTTTTTCCAGACAGCATCTTGCTATATAGTTCAGCTCAGCCTTGAACTTGCTATGTAGCCCAGACTGGGCTCAAACTCGTGGTGCTCTTGGCCACCATCTGCCTCAGCCTCCCAGTGCTGGAATCACAGGCCTGCTGGGCCACCACCGCAACTGGCTGAACTGCTTACAGTGATATGCATCTTTCTTTTTTCATTTTGCAATGCTGGGGGCAGATCCAGGGCCATCCACGTACTAGACAAGTGTTCTACCCCTGAGCTACACGTCAGGCTCTAAGGTGAATTTTTGTAATGTTTAAAAACCTCTTCATTCCTTGCTCTTTTCTTTACCAAACAATGAACCGACTTCAAGCCAGCCTTGACTAAAAGAAGTATTTTAAATATGAGTATTCTTGCTTCCTCCTGCCAAGTACTCAGAGCACTTGGAAAATATCTCCCACGACCTCTCTCGGTGCTGATTTTTGTTCCTTTCCATTTAGGAAACAGAGATTTTTTTTTTCCCTCTGTGATTTGAAAGCAAGAGAACATTCTGCTTTGTTTTAGTAGCTCCCAGGGCCCCCAGTGCGGAAAAGTCCCTTTTCTTGGAGGAAGGCTGCACCAGCAGGAAGTAGAAGCCACCCAGAAAACACCGGAGACCCCTCCGCAGCCCCCCACATAGCTGAGAAGGAAGTTCTGAGCCCCAAGAGCGCCTGGAGCAAGTGTAGTCATGGATTTGAGCGCCCTTCCCCAGGCTCAGCTGCTAAGGGTCAACTAAAAGAGCCCCAGCTCTGAACCAAACCTACAGCAGCTGACACTCACCGGCGGGGGTTTGTAAAGGAAAAAACCCACATTTGCATTTAGCAGTTTTATTTGTAACCAGTGGAGAGTCGACCGGGAAAGCGCCTGTAGGAAAGGGACAGGTGGACACTTCAGGAGCTCCACGTGGGGTACTGGCAGCTCCTTTCCTCAGGTGCCCTGTGCTGATCTTACCTGCACCTGCGTTTAGCAGCCAGGGTTGGTTCTGCGGAGACAGAGGCGATGCCTGGGCCGTCTCAGGCCTGTGAGCAGGATGAGAGGTGCAGCTCCCGCATGTGACACTGTGACACGCCGGGGAGGCAGGAGCTTTACCCCCCAACCTGCACTGCTTGTCCCAAAGACTGAGCGCTCAGCCAGCCTCAGCAGCATCTCAGGGTGAGTTACCAGTGAGCTGCACTCAATGTGACTGACGCTTCTTCACCTCCTTCAAAAAAAGTTTGGTGCTGTGGACTGAACCCACAATGTCAGGCGCCCTAGGCAAGGGCTCTACCACCGAGCTCCATCCCCAGTTCTTTTAGTTTTGTTTTGATTTTTGGGTTGTTGAGACAGGGTCTTGCTATGTATGTAGACCAGGGGGGCCTTTAACTCATTATGTAGCCCGAGCTGGCCTGGAATTCGCAATCCTCCTGCCTCAGCCTCTTGGGCAGCTGAGATTACCACCACGCCTGGCTACGTCCCACTTCTTTATTCAGTCTGCTGCAGCAGATGTGTTTGAGGGCGTGTTCAGCCTGTGTCCCACCACGTACACAAGAGAGAGGGTGAAACTAATTTGCTTCATGTCTTTTTAATCTGTCTAGGGGTTAGGATTCGGTGCTCTCACTGCCGCGGCCCGGGTTGGAGTCCCGGTCAGAGAACCATAATGATAGGGTTCTCAGAGCGATGAAACAGAAAAATATGAGATAAAAATGACCTTTATTCCAAGGACGTGGAGAGAAGTCCATGACTATAGACAGCCTGGCATTCTCTGACCGGCACGTGTGGCATAGGGTACATATATAACCTTCGACCAGGGGTGGCGCTTAGGACGGGCATTGATGACGCACAAGTTACTGACTGGGACCCCTTTTCTCGCCACTGGGAAAGGAAGTTGTCACAGGGGAAGGAGGAGGTGACCTCAAGGTAAACACAGTTTGGTCCCGCCTCTCAGTTGTTTGGCCCTGCCTCCCACTGCAGCTTATTTTAGGGCAAAACTTTCATTAAGCATTCAATTATTTCAAAATGTAAACCTCAACATTTGAAAAATGGAAGCAGGAAATGTGTTTTTCTGGACAAAATGACGGTATTCCTGAAAAAAAGCACAGTTCCAAGGGTGGAGATAACAGGTAATTGGCTGAAAGCAAAAGGTTTCTAATTTATATATTTTTAGCTTTCAGAGTGCAAGGACAGCCCAGGGGCTTTACAGGGAGCTACCCCTACGCCCTACAGGGATTTTCTTTTCCCTTAAAGGGATTTATATATAGTGGTGGCTGTTGTTTGAACAGGATCTTACTATGTGGCCCAGGTTGGTCTCAAACTCACCATGATCCTCCTGCCTCAGCCTAAAGGGCTTTTTAAATGTTAAACATAGCTGGGCATGCTGGGACATGCTGGTAATCCCAGAACTCAGGAGGCTGAGGCAGGAGGGTTATTTCTAGTTCGAGACCAGCCTGGGCTGTAAAGTGAGCTCAAGTCCACCCTGAACTGCACAGTGAGACCATGTCTCAAAAAAAAAAAAAGAAAAGAAAAAAGAATGTTAAACACATCTCAGGTTCTTTATCAGCTGCTCAGGGATGTCCTGAGTGGTAGATGAGCACAATTTATAAAGGTGTCTTCTGTCAGGCCCAGCGGTGCACACCTGTGATCCCAGCACTTGGGACATTGAGGCAGTGGGATTGCTGCCAATCTGAGGCCAGCCTGAATGGCACACTGCTCCCATCTCAGCAATAATTGAATACATAAATAAGTAAAATTTAAAAAAGAAACGAAAACCCAAAATAAATAAATGAATACTCAACTGGGATTTAACTTGTCCCACCTCAAGAAGAATATAGGTATTTCCAGGAATGTGTTTACAAATACAGTTTAAAAAAAAGATGGGCCAGGGGTTTAGCTCAGCGGCATAAGTGCCTGCTTGGCAAGCATGAGGTCATGAGTTCAGTCCTCAGTACCAAAAAAGAGGGAAAAAAAAAAAGGAAAAAGGGGTAGTGGAAAACGCTACAATTTAGAAATGATCATTCTGAGCCCTATGTTGTATACCTGTCTGTGGTGTGCAGAATAACTTCCCCTTTCCAAGGACAAACGTGACAATTTACCAATGTCAGCAGGCTTTGTTTCAAGGCTTTAGACTCCAGCGACCCTCACTCCATCAAATGGGATAAGAGAGTGAAAGAAGTCAGTTTTATAATAGATAGAGAAAGGTTAAACGAAAGCAGGACAAAGAACAAAAAGCAAGCTAGGTATGGCGGCTCAGGGTTGTAATCTCAGCACTGCGGGAAGCTGAAGCAGGAGAATTGGAAATTCAAGCTAGCCTAGAGAACTTAATGATTTGGTGAGACCCATGTCTAAAACTAAAAACAACAAAAAAATGGTTTTTAAAGGGTGAGGATATAGCTCAGTGGAAGATAGAGTACTTGCCTAGCAGGGCTAAGCCCCCAAGGTCAATCCACCCACACGCAAAAAGTGAAAAGGTTAAAAAAAAAAAAAAGGTACAGGGTGTGGTGGCACAAATTTGTAATGCCAGCATTTGGGAGGCTGAGGCAGGAGAATCACCACAAGTTCAAGGCCAGCCTGGACTACACAGTGAGTTCAAAATCAGCCTGAACTGCATAGCAAGACCCTATCTCAAAAAAAGAAGGTTTTTCAGCCATTTCAAAGTTACTATTGTTTTAAGGCAGGGACAAAGAGGCTCCTAAAAGAATAACTAACATCAAGATACTTTGGGTTACTTTTTATAAGGACTAAATCAGACAAGCAGTGGAAACGTCATTGTTTGGTCAGGTGACCTTTTAGGAAAATATGCTGTCTCTCCTTCTCCTGATTTCTCAGGTCAGACAAGGGCTTAGCACTGGCTTGCTGAGGTGATATTTGGCATGAGTGACCCTATTTTGTTTTTCAGTCTAATCTGTGTGGGCCCATTGTGGGAGTTTAGTCTCAAACAATGATCTCTGATAATTTTTATGTACCACTTCTAAAGATGGCTACACCCTAAAACTTAAACTTGTGAATAAGTTAACGCACAAGGGAAAGGAAAGTTAAGGTTGCAGGTGAGTTAAGGCTGCCCATCAGCTGACTTTAAAAGGAGATTCGCCTGGATTAGCCAGGCAGGCCAAGGGTAATCAGGAGTGGCCTGATCACACATGGGTGAGACCCAGTCAAACTGCTGCAAAGTAACACGTGTGTCGTTTGGAGCCCCTAAGTGGTATGTTTTATAGCAGCCATAGGAAATGAACACAGGTATCCATCTAGGTCTTTTCTCTTTGTATATATACTTGGAACATAAAACCCCAGAACCATAGGATACATAATATTTTTTAATAAAATGTCATGAAAGTGATATAGGGGAATGAAACTCCCAACCTACTAGATGTCTACTACAAGTTCACATTTCTAAAATCAGAGAATGAATTTTAGGAACAGAGGTTGGAGATTAACAGCAGAATGTATTTATTGAGAGAAAGAAAGCTTCTGTCCGGGAGAGAGAGACCTTAGAAGGGGTTCCGAGTGGGTTGCTGAGGACTCTGTCTTTCCTAGAGATCTTATAGAGCAAACCCTCAAGATGAGGCAGGTCTAAGGTGAGCATGAGGTGGGACAGAACTATGGTCAACCAATAAGATTAATTGTTCAGGTAAAATTGATTAAATCAGGGACAAACGGGGAGGAGTCACATAGCAAGCAGGCATGCTTAAAGAGCAGTGACTCTTCAGATAGAGGGTTGGGATGGTGACTCCTGGCTTCCTCAAGGTGATCCGTACCTACTTATAGTATCAATCCCTAATGTTTATACTTGGGGTGTGGTTACATTTGTTTGCCTTTTGTTTTGAGATTTGGCCCACAGTGGGAGGAGTCTGTCTTCTCCAAGGTCGCAAGATATCTGGTCTTCTGTGCTGGCTCCCTCGAGGGCCTAGCCCTGCCTGGCTGCCCATAGTATTTCTATGTAACTCAGCTGCCTATAACAAAAGGATAGTATGCAAACAGAAAAGTACACACCTAGGGCTAGGGGTGTAGCTCTATGGTAGAGCATGCACTTAGCATACCCAAGGTCTCCGGTTCAATCCCCAGCATGCAGGCACACACACACTAACCCCTAGTGTACAGCTAAAGTAGTACAGAGAATGCACACCTATGTGATCACAGCCTCAGTCAAAAACTCCAACATCGCCGGGCACACACTCCTGTAATCCCAACACTCTGGAGGCTGAGGCAGGAGGATTGTTGCAAGTTTGGGACCAACCTGGGCTACAAAGCAAGCCGGAGGCCAGCCCGAACTGTAGAGTGAGACCCTGTCTCAAAAAGATAAAACAAAAACGACCTCAGACATCACATCATCACATGGCCCAATCAAGCTAACCTCTGGAATTCTCTTAATTAAACTTTTGTTTTCCAATACAGGAATCAAAACGAGAGTCTCGCACATGCAGGGCAGGAGCTCTACCACTGAACTACACATCTAGTTCATTTATTGCAAATCGTAGCCTAAAAAATAAATAAGTAAATAAAGCAGTAGCCTAGTGTTCCTTTTTTTTAGTTTTCCTATTCTTAATATTTTTTTTTTCCTTAGTAACAGGGATCGAACTCACAACCACACGCTTGCAAGGCAGGCGCTTATGCCGATGTGCTAAATCCCTGGCCCTTTTTTTTTTTTTTTTTTTTTTTTGAGACAGGGTTTCATTATGCAGTTCAGGCTGACCGTGAACTCACTTTGTAGCCCAGTCTGGTTTGGAACTCTCAGTGATCCTCCTGCCTCAGCCTCCTGAGTGCTGGGATTACAGGTATGCACCACCACACCACGCTTGTTCTTAAACTTTGTAAATGAAACCATACAATATGTATACAATGTTTTCTTCTTTATAAATGACACTGATGCACACACACTTTAGATGTATTTCTTACACCCATACACATTAACTGCCCTGTGGAACAATATAAAGAGTCTTCCAACATCTCCTGCCCCCTTTCTGGCCTGCAGACCTCTCCTCCAAAGAAACTTCTGCCATCTCTCACTGTCGCCTATGGACTTTGTATAAATAGAATCATACAATGTATTGAAACCCATTTTTTCCCCTCACCAAAATATAGAAAGCATTTTCCCACTGTACGGCTAGACCATAACTTCCTTCATTGATTGGCTTTGGTTGCTTCCAAGTCTTGGCTATTTTGAGAATTAAATATCCAAGAGGCATCAGGCTTCTGTTTTCCACAGCAGGACATCTGCCAGGGCTAAAAATCTGTGACATCCCCTGCCGGCCCTCCAAGTGCCACTGTCACCCAGGCAAGTGTCTGTTCCCAGGGCCACTTCCAGAACTGACTGTTGGGCCATGAGGGGACAGAGGAATCCCGCTCTGGGAGACGATTGTTTTCTTACAGTGCCACAACATCGGTGGCTTCCTCTCCCTTGAAACCTGGCAACCTGGAAAGCATTTCCTCTCCAGAGCTCCAATCAACTGGCCAGATTGTTCCAGAAGGAAAAGTCACCACTCAAGGCTTCGAGTTCTGAAACGCGAAGTCTTATGCCTTCCGAGAAGACAAAGGACTTTGTTCCTCGTTGAGAGCCAAGTAAACAAGGGCACCCTCTATTCTGGGTAACATGACAATAGCGAACGCTGAGCTGGTGGCCTGAAGCTAGTTCCAACTATTGTGTTGTTTGTACAGAAAGACCGGAATTAAAAAGCCCAGGGGATGCAGTGACATCACTTTCTGACAGCCGGAGGATTATGAGATTAGCATCTTGGGCCTTTAGGCAGTATTGCAGTTGACACCCTGTGAACTGGCGTGGGGCTGGGTCTGTCTGTTAAGTGGAAATGAGCAGGCACTCAGAACCCGGGGACTGGAGTTTCTTTCCCACTCGGGGAGCTGTGTGTACTCCCGGGGCTGGGCGTAAACAGGCGCTGGGCTGGCAGCGGAGCTCCGAGGTAGAATGTATGCTTAGCACGCATAAGGCCCTGAGTTTGATCCCAGCACCAAAACCAAAATAAAATAAAACCTAAAAGGTGTAGGAAGCCAAGAGCAAATACACATTTGATCAGTTATCTGAGTTCATTCTCTTTTGGAGTGAGGCAGCTCCTACGGAGACATCAGAAATTTCCTTGGGGTGAGCACAGTTTTAGCGGGATTGAAACGAATAGTGCATTTGGAATATGAAAGGACATCTGGTCCTTCCGGTTCATGTCACTGGTCCTTGAGGAGGGACAGAGAGGGACCTCTGGCTCCTATCATCTCGAGGAGACTACGCTATCTGTAGTACCGGCTCCTGGAACCCGAGCTTTCCTCCTGCGGGGAGGGGTTTGTGGCTGCCTGGTTTAACATGGAAAAGAGCCATACTAGACATGGCCAGCGGAAGGGCTCAGCTGGTGCCTACTCTATCACCAGAAGGTTGTACTGAGCCCGGCATGTCTGTAATCCCTACACTCCGGGAGGCTGAGGCATGAAAAGTTCCAACCCAGCCTAGGCATGCACTTAGTGAGATCTTGTCTCAAAATAATAATAATAATAAAGAGGGCTGGAGACAGCTTAGTGCAAAGGCCCTGGATCCAATGCCAAATACTGGCCAAAAAAAAATTTTTTTTATGTATTTAGTTTCCTGTTACACACCCAATAGGCGGGAAAGAACAGTTGTGTGACAGCAACTGAGCCAGCTGACTGTGTGTGTGTATGATAGAGGTGGCCTCAGTGACACAAATGTCAACCCCAAATCATCTTGTTCAGTGACTGCAGCTACAACCGGGGGACTAAGTCCTCTCCCGAAGACACATAGGTGTTACTAAGATCATTGATACACTCCCAGGAGAGCTTGAAAACCAGCTGAGCCACGAACTGCGCTGTAACGTAAGCCCAGGCTCTGGTAAGCAGGAAAGCCAGGGCCAGCACCCTCCCCACGGGCATCACCCCGACCCCATGGGTGACAAGGCAGGGTTACCCCCCAACCTCTGTGTCTTCTGACCTGGACTGCAATGCAAGTGTCTCTGCTTCTTTCCTGCTTGCTGGTCTTTCTCAATGTCCTCTCCTTCCATGTCTTCATTAACCGGGAAAATCACAAATGGACATACAGACAGTTTGTGCCTAAAATAGTTTTAATATTTGTACTTTTTTTTTTTTTTTTTTTGGTACCGGGAATTGAACTCATGACCTCGAGCTTGCCAGGCAGGCACTTAAGCCACTAAGCTAAATCCCCGGCCCTATTTGTACACTTTTTTGTTCGTTTAAAACCACAGGACTGTGACATTCATGCATTCGCACACACGTGTGTGGTGTGTGTACGCGTGTGGTCCTAGGGATGAACTCAGGGGTCCTCTAACCACTAAGCTAAGTACCCAGCCTGTTTTATCTTTCATTTTGTGTGTTATTTATTTTTTTATTTTTTGTACCGGGGATCGAACTCATGACCATGCCCTTGTAAGGCAGGTGCTTATGCCACTGAGCTAAGACCCAGGCTTATCTTTCATTTTGAGACTGTGTCTTGCTAAATTGTCCAGGATGGTCTGGAACTCACAATCCTGCTATGTCAGTCTCCAGAACAGCTGGGATTATAGGTGTGGAGACTCTGTTTAATTTTTTTTTTTTTTTGGTCTTTTTGAGACAGCCTCGCTATGCAGTTTGGGCTAGATTTGAGCTCACTTTGTACCCCCAGGCTGGTCTTGAATTTGCAGTGATTCTCCTGCCTCAGCCTCCCAAGTGCTGGGATTATAGACATGTACCACCACACCCAGCTTCTTTTTATTTTTATGTATGTATGTATGTATGTACTCCCGACCTTGTGCTTGCCAGGCAGGTGCTTAGGCCACCGAGCTAAATCCCAGGCCCTTTTATTTATTTTTTTGGTACCGGGAATTGAACTCATGACCTAGTGCTTGCCAGGCAGGCGCTGTGACTCTTTTTATTTAGGTCCAGAGAGTTTCCCTGTGCACAGCCCAGCACCTACTAGCTCCCGCGTGGTGTCTCTATCTACAAAGGAGAGACAAGCAGGACACTGGCCTCAGCAGTCTGCTCCAAGATGAAATGAAAAGAAAGTAAAGCCCGAGACGCACTGAGCAGCGCTTAGGGGGAAGCTGTTTTCTGTGGCCAGCTGGTGCTCTCCCCTGTGGGTCTTCGCTGACTGGCTGAATGAACAAGATTCTCCATCCTACCCCAGAATTTGCAGTCATTAAACCGCTTCCGTGGATCAGCACAGAAGCTGCCTCCTGGGTGGTAAATCACGCGCCTTAGGGGACAGGCGAACTCTTTGAAGTGACCCAGGTATCACTGCTCCCTGCACACAAGGCGGCCTGCAGGTGGCCACAGGCAAGCACTGACAGCAAAGGGGACAGAGGGGACAGAGGTAAAGACCCAGGGGGAGGAGACCCAAGGACTTTTCAACTTCCCCTTTCCTGGAGGAAGTAGAGGGTGATTTCCTTGATTCATAACAAAATTACGTTGTTTTTTTTTTTTTTTTTTTGTACCAGGGATCGAACTCACGACCTCGCACTTGCCAGGCAGACGCTTAGGCCACTGAGCTAAATCCCCAGCCCTTGTTTTTGTTTTTAAAGGCCATGGGTGTAGCTCAGTGGTAGAGGATGCGCAAGGCCTTGGGTGCTAATCCCAGCACCAACTTTAGAAAATAAAATAAAAAGGAAAAAGTAGAAGAAGAGTAAAAGGATATCTGGAATAAGGTAAAGGAAATCTTTTTCTCCCTTTTTCATTTCTTTTTTTTTTTTTTAGTTCTCCTTATCTGCCTAAAAAAGAGTCTCCCGAGTCCAAGGGTCGTAAGTTCTTCCTGGGAATGTTTTAGGAGTTTTACAGCCAGGAAGATGGACTTCTATCACTTATCTCTGGACTCGACTGGATAAGAAATCACGGAGACAGATACTGTCACAAACTAAAATGGCTGCCACGTTAAAAGTCCCACTCCTCTGCGAAGGTGGAGTATACAAGCCCCAAGTCCTAACCATTTTCTTCAATCACTCTTTTTTTAAGTGAATGCTTGTGTAATTACATAAAAAGCTTGGCCTTTCCTCTAGCTAATCTGTTTTTTGTCAGTTTAATTTGCAGGTCCCCAGTGACTTAGAGGAAAAGTTTTTCCTGTGTGACAGAGGCGATATCCTTTTACTGTAACGTCACACTCCGGAATGTTCCATAAACTATGGGAGAATGGGAAATATAGAATGTAAAGAGGATGGTCAGCATAATTGATTCATTTATGGTGCTTTGGGCTTTCTGCGTGCTAAGCAAACACTTCACCCCTGAGCTCTGCCTCCAGCCCATCAGTCTGACTTTACTAAAAGCCTCCTGGGCACCAAACGGTTTGCAAACCTGTGACCTCTCTGAGCCCTTTGTTTTAGCTAGAGAACGAGTTCAGCCAGGGGCAGTGACTACCCAATGTCACAGGCCTCTGTTTACTTTCTCTTTCACAAACACTGCATGTAAATGGGGGGGGGGGCCTTGTGCTGGGCACCAGGGACGCAGGGGTGGACAGGTGGTCAGCATAGCCTGGAGCCTTCTTTCTAGGTAAGCGGAGACTGAAAAAAACCAAAACACACAAAGAAGATGCCACCTGCTGGGTAGGGGAGGCTGGGTTTCCGCTGTCAAAAACTGCAGGAGGCCACCTATATGTTAGAGCTCCTGTTTAAGTCACCCTGCTAAAACTTCAGGTCACCACAGCCAAACGGACCTTATTGACCTTCAGAGAAACTAAGAGAGGGACAGGAGGGGAGAGGGAAGGAGAGGAGAAGTGAGGGTGGGAAGGAAGACAGGATTGCCACAAAAAACCCTGCAAACTTGAGGAATCTGAGCTCTGCAGGCGCCTCTGTAGTGCAAGTCAAACTGTCCCGGGATAAGCAGTGCCGGGGAGTGGTGAAGGGAGCTGGGTGGGAGAGCACCCCTTTCCTGGGAAGGCCCTGTGGAGGGACTGTGTGCTGCCCACACGAGGCCGGGCCAGGGTCCCTGGGGACAGCGGTTGCTCGGGTCACGTTAGAGAGCAGGAGTGGGAATCTGGAGGGTTCTAAGCTAGCCAGCAGCAGGGCGGCTATGGGGCTCTAAAGCCCAGAGAGGGTGGAGCTGTTTTCCCACCACTGCCTCTCCAGGAGCTGGGGCACAGGTCAAGGGCAATGGGGGTGCCCCCTTCTGTTTCAGGAAGCAGCATATTGAGCTGTCTTGGCCTGGCAGGGATGCCAAAGGCAGTGCTGTCCTGGAAACCTTGAAAGATCATTTAGGTGTCACTGAATTACAGTTGGAGATGAAACAGGAAGCCAACCAGTTGTATTTTGAATTC